>VYZT01028419.1:1471-53476 GCA_013400735.1 Pomatostomus ruficeps | reverse complement strand
GGGCGGCGGCGGCGGCGGGGGGGTGAACGGGCAGCTTCGCCGCCCAGGGGAGGAAGAAAGCGCCAGAAAGGGGGAAAAATAAAAAGCACGCATTTGTTTACTACTAAGCACGTTTCATTTCGGTGGCCGCGGTGCCGCGACGCCGCTGGGCCGGGCAGGGAGAGCGGTCGCGGTCCCGTCGAGCCCCGGCGGCGCTCCCTCGCGTCGGGGAGCGGGACGGGACGGGGCGGGCCGAGGGGCTCCTCGCCAGTGAGGCCGGGCTGGGCCAAGCCCACAGAAAGTTCGCGTTCTCCACGGGATAGTTTCTTTCTGTTATATTTTCTATAATGAACTCTCAGCGGAGCTCGCGTGTGTCGCAGTAACGTTGTAGCAGCTCTTGGCAGCTGCCCCCTACTCAGTGGAAGGAAAATACACTTAAATGTAATTCAGTGAAGATTTCGGTTTATGAAGTTTTTGCCAGCAGTAAACGTTTTTCCACTTGAGTCAAACAGCAGTTTCACTCCCTGGTGGTTTTTATCTATGTGTAATGCCCCACTTACACCGGGGAGGTTGTATGCCAGATTCTGGACAGGCAGTTCTCAGTAACGTGGATTGTCTGCAATATTGAGTACTGAATTTGAGAGGTCAGCTCCTTGTTTGGACATTTTTAGGAAGAACAGGGCACTGCTGGCCGTTCCTCAGCAGATTTACCCAGGGCTTGCTTTTACTCACAGAGTGCTGCCATCAAGAAACCTGTAGTTCAGCGTCTCCGTTAATTTCTTGGCAGGAATACTTTGTTCACATGGTGCAGGAAGGTTTTTTTTTTCTCTCCCAGCAGTTGGGACTAGTATGTAAATGATAAGTAATTATTGCAGTAGAGCATCTTGGAAGTATCCTCTGACTTGATACAGGGCTATGAAGAAACCCACTGAATAGCTGTGAAATCCACATTGACTTTTGTTGGAGCTTTCTTTAGGAACTTTGGAAGTAAACTGCTATGGTTGGCTCAACATCAGAAAAACAAAAAGTAGCTGTTTTTCTTAATTTACTTTCAGACTCTGTACATACAGTGCTGGTGTGTTAACTATATAAAATAAGTCTTCTTGCCTGCCTGAGCAGATGTTTTCTCTGTCAAATCAAAATAGTCTATAATGACTCCCTCATCCAGACCTGCTCTCAGATGTTGAAGGCTTTGCTGTCCGTGTAGTTCAGTAAAGAGCTGTGAGGCTGGGCTGCCTGTGCTGAGGTGCCAGGTGGCTGCAGATGTGGGCAGGCAGGAATTCACACAAATGGTAGGGGACTATTGGGCATGAGTTTCACTGGGGAGAGAAATGGGAATTGCAGTTTGCTGGAGAGTCCTGCTACATTTTTGTAAGAGAGTGTGTGACAAATGCCATCCTAAGAAATGCAACTGGGGGTATTGGTACTTGTCACAGCTGATGAAATCAAAGTGGCAGGGGAAACAAAGGCATATGGTAAACAAGGCCACCAGAAGCTGATATGAGTTTATTCAGCATAAGATTTAAGGACTTTGCCTTTGCTTCAAAGACATTGAAAGAAGGACCTCTTGGTGTTCTCTAAATCTCTTTGTGAGCTTGTAGAGTTGAGTTAGGAAACAGTCTGCTGGGATACCTGAGGGAAGATTCACCCTCCACACTGAGTAAAGATGTGTACAGATTGTATCACGCCAGCTGCGTGGCTGACAGGGATGTTATCAGGCAGCTGTCTGCCCAGCCAGGACTCTAGGAATTACTCTGCCTATAGCCAGCAACTTTAACTGGAGTTGAAATGTACCAATACCATGAAGACTCTTAGGAGGTGATCAGTTTCTTGTTAGTATGCTCACTTGGGAAGGAAAACAGTGTGTTAATATAATTTCAAATAAAAACATACCATCAGTAGACAAGACACCACTGATGATGTATTCTTTATTTGTGGTCTGGAAAGACTTCTGTCATAAACACACAGTGTTGATTATGCTATGGATTTGCTGGTGAGGAAAAACAGTGAGTTTTATTTGGTTACACAGATTAAAAACCTTGTTAATAAAGGAAGTTATTCAACAGACTGAGCAGGTCAAGACTGAAGGCTGCTGCAACATTATTATATTAGACAAAGATTCTGTCTCAGTTCATAGGTGCTGGAGTTATTGTTGCTGGCCAACATCACTTAGAAGAAATGAACAGCTCCATCTTATACCCACTTTCAGTTAATGCACTTGGCCCTTCTTGATTTATTAGCATCTTTTGCTTCACAGTTGCCTTGTGTCTTTCTCTTACTTCCATTATTATGGCTTTTATTTTGTTGTCTTGTTTGTCTCAAGGTTGTTTCCCATCTCAGGCCTGATATTCCCTCAGTGATTAGAAGAATGTTGTACTGATGAGTCCCATATGGGTATTTAGAGAAGCAAGACTTTACTCTACTTTTGCTAAGTGTATTAAGTGTAGATGTCTCCTTTCATAATGCTGTTTCCCTGTCCATTTAAAAATGAGATCAATGGCAGCACAAGGAGACTCTTCCCTTTTCACCTTGGTGGTTTGAATATATTCTGGTTTTCCACTGGCACTTCACGTTCTATTCGTGTCTTAAGCATCCTGTAAGACATGACACCCCCACATAAATCAGGACAAGAATGTGTTTAATTAAAGAGATAAGTAGGTCTCTGGGGACAAGGTCTTTTATACTGCTAGTTGGCAGACTTACTTTCCAGGTCCTCCTCCATGTTCCTGTTGGAAGAAGACCCAGCAGAATGAGGCACTATGTTATACAGGAACTAATAAGAAAGAGATTTACTCTGCAGTGAAGCAAACACTGTATGTGAAATCCCTGAGATACTTCAGCACAGCCAAATTTGAAAGTAGAAAGGAATGCACAGCTTTTATTGATATCACATTGGACTCAGAGGGAATGCAGGGGGAAAATAAGCACAGCGCTAAGGAATTCCATTCATGGAGCTGTTCAGTTTTTGTTAGGGTTTGTTTGTTTGTTTTCTGGATGTTCAAATCAAACCATGATCTTTGCAGTGGGGGTTCAGTTTTTGCTGCTTTTTCGTTGAAAACTTTACTGTTTTAGAGAGTAGATAATTTTGTAAAATATATCTCAACATGTAAGGTGATGCTTATGACTTCATTAGGAAGATAAGCATCATAATTTTTAGAAAATATACCTTGCTGGTTGGGACTCGAGAAAGCCTGATAGCCCAAATTCATCCATCAAAGGAATTATTATTTCTCCACTGAATGGGCAAAATGTAATTACACCTTTTTATTTTGCTGATGAAGTTTCATGGGCAGGTTTAATGATGGTATATGCATGCCAGGTGAAGCCTCATAATTTGGGTGTGACCTTAAAATACAACCCTCTGGCTGTGCAGAGATCTTCACAGGAGTCTGCAGGTGGAGCAGAAAGTAGACTGACTCAAATACCCCTTAGAGATGGCTATAGGATATATATTTATGGTTCGCTTCACTGATTCCTAAACACTGCACTATATCTGGAACTGCATGGGCCGCAAAGAGCTGAGGTGGGCAGTATGGACACTCCCTTGGGTGTTTAATGCAGGTGTTTAGTGTCCTGAAATAGATCAGAATTCTGGCCTTCTTCGAGGCAGAAAGAGACCTTCCAAAGGCCCTGGGTATCTCTGCTGAGATGCATGTGCTGCCAGCTGGGCTCTGCAGACTCACCTGCTCTCCAGGGCTGTCAGTGCTCAATCCACAGGAGCAACAAACCCGCTGCGTCCTTCAAAGGCAGAAACAAAACCGGGTCCAGAGACTGCAGAACAGTCTGTGAAGAACTGAAGGGCTCTGGCTGAGCCTGCCCATCTGTCAGGGTGCTTGGTGGGCCCATACCTGGCACTGGGGCTGTGCAGTGACCCAGGCACTGTCTAGCCCGGACAAGGTGCAGCTGCTGGGTAGAGCAAAGTGACCCAGAGGCTGAGGGGACTGGACTGTTCCCATAGAGCAGCCAGTGGAAGAGCTGTGCACTGAGGGTGCTCAAACAAGGGACAGAAGTCCTTCTACCTGGACTTGTAGAGTCCACATGGCAACTTTAATTGCACTGATCACAAATTACAGTGTAAAAACTGTATTCTGGAGGTAGGCTGAGTAGTAAATGTAATCCTGTGCTACAATGTTGCTGTCAAACAGTAGTAGTAGTTGTGGAGAGTTTGATCTTTTTATTTTATAACCAACTGTTGTACCATCAATACAAATGTGTTTTCACACTCTTGATAGATGATGTGTAAACTCCGAAATAACTAAAACCAAAATTTCTCAACACAGAGCTAGTCAAAGCCAAATCAAAGCAAGCAGTTTGAAAATTTTACAACAGTGAATGCAACACATTTAATTGCTAGCAATTTCCACAGAGCATCTGCCAAAGTTAAAACAATATCAGCTTTTATTTCTACAGAATTCAACGCATTGCTTTCAATCTGGAAAGACAGACCTTTTCTGCCTTTGTTTGTTGGTTAATTAGGTGGAACATCATAAATCACTCAAGCTGTTCTGTTGTCTCTGGAATAGTCTTTGGATAAGCAGCAGTCTGTAGTCAGTGGAGCTCAGGGTCTGAGATTTGCCCTCAGAATTATGTTAACATGTAGTCAATGCTGCAGGTATGGTTTTTTTTCCTTTTCATTGACTCAGACTGAGGACACATTTTATCTGTCAACGTGATGTAAAGGTCTGGTATTTTACTTGGTCTGTCACTCCCTGCCCTGCCAAGGTATTGAACAGGGACAACCTCAACACTGAAATGTTGCCACAGTGACTGAGCAGGGGTGAGGCCAGGCCACATCTCAGTTCAGCTGTTTGTTTCAGGAGCAGGTTCCCAGGAGGGTTCTCATAGCTTGAATAGCTTATCGGAACAGCCCTGTGTCATTGTCCCAGCTCCGTGGAGCCACTGCTTCCCCGAGCCAGAAGCAGGGCTGTGCCAGCAGCCTGCACAGGGCTCTGTGGTTCCTGTCCGCTGCCCTGGAGGGCTGGCAGGAGGTGGTAGCCCTTAGGCCACCCTCAGACAAGGGGCACAGGCCACTCTCACTCTTGGAAGCTTTGCCTCCTGCCTGAGAAACAAATCGTCCCTGAGCTGGTTGTGTGTCAGCAGGATCAGTACGGTGTTACTGCACTGCCCAACAGCCAGCACTGCTCCCAGCACTGCCCAGAGCCCTGGGAGCATGGCAGAGAACTCAGCAGAGTGCCAGGGGCATGGGTATCATGCAAAAGCCTGTTGGGAAACACACAGAGACCTCAGTGAAGTTGTTGAGAGGCTTCAGAGGAGAGCAGAGCTGCAGGGTCCTCTCAGGACACTGGGTCTGCTGCCCTGCTAGCACAGTCCTGCATCACAGGAATCCCGTCTTGTGGAGGTGGCTCTCTTTTTCCTATGCTGTGGTGATTGTAAGGCTGTTCCTGAATGTGATGGCTCTAAGAGTTGTAATTTACATCCTAAATGTGCTCACACCTGATTTATAGTCATTTATTTTCATCTCTAAGTTAAACAGTTCTTTTTCCTTCCATGTGTTTGCCTTGACCTGCAAGCAAGTATATCCCCATTCTGTCTTGATCTTTGAAAATGAACAAGTCAGAACGAGAAGTTCTAGTCTTGTTAAGCTTAGGGAAAAAAGCTTTAAGTACTTTTAGACCAGCTTGATTGTTAAGAAGGTTTTAATGTATACCACAACTTTGTTTATACTGGAGTGCTGTCTGGTGCACAACAAGCAAACTAGCTGAACAGAGAGGATGTACTGAACACCTGAAATGATGTGTGCTTTCTTTCATTTTCTAAGAATACAGTTAAGTTCTACTCATACATACTTCAAGTTACAAACATTTTATAACATGTTTTGCACACGCCTTTGTGAAAGCTGACAGAATACATGTATTGTAAGAAACCAGAAACTGCAGTATACAAGCAGTTACTTCTTTCAAATCACTGCTAGGTTTTCTCAAACAATATGTGCCCTGTGAGAACTGATCTCTTGATCCATGGGGTGTTTGATAAAAGGCAATTTTTTTGTTAGCATTTGCCAAAGGCATGTGATGCTCAGCATAAACTGAAGGTGGAAGAGCAGATGACTATAATGGGAATCAGAGAATCACTGGACTATAATGGGAATCAGAGATTAATTGCAACCCTTTTGGGTGTTATTCAGTAATATGACAGCCTACCTTACACCACTGTGAGTTGTGTTAGGGTTAGATGCAGATACGCAACATCTTAAATCTGCAATTATTATTATCTAGTATAAAAGTACAGTTACAAGAAAAAGTGCTTTAGGAAAACAGAAGAATGTGTAAAAGATTTACTTTTGAGGAAGGTGTGGTTTGTGCTGCTGGAGGAGGAAAAACGTTCTTTTTCTGCTGACCACACAAAACCCTCTAAAAAGCAGCTTTGAGAAGGTGAAGTCTTAAAGACTTTCATTCAAATATGTCTGTCTGTGTAGGCAGCTGACTTCTGTACCTGCTAAATTGTCTTCTCAGCATACAGTGGCTGGTAGTCTCTCTTCCAGGTTTTGCTGGAGTATTTGAATATACCTATCTTGAAGTTTTTAAGCTTCAGGCTATTTTTTAGGATTTTCAGGTAAGATGTCACAAGGCTTATTTTCCCTGTAAGTGACACTTTCCCACCCCATAACAGGGCATTGTGTCCCTGTTTTCCCACCCGTCCTGCTGGTTTTCTTCTGCTGAGTCTGCCTACAAAGGCTTCATGGCAGAGTGACTTTCCTCTGCAGTGCACATAGCATAGTGAAAGGAGTGGTAGGGCAAGTCTAAACCCAGTCCAAACTTGTTTGCAAATAAATGACTGACAGAGTAACAGAAGTGGCAGCAACGCTGGCATCCCTAGGTCAAAACTTTATTAAAAGCATTCCTAAGAAATTAGAAACATCGGCTTCTTTGGGTCTCTCTACTCAAAGCTAGCATGTCGCATTTTTGCTGCAATTTGCTTCTTGGTTTTGTTTGGAAACATATAGAACAGCGGGTTTATAATTTCCTGGACTTTTGAGTTCTGGCTTGATAGCATAGATCTAATGAGGAGGACCGGGTGAGAAGGGAGGAAGTCTGGAGAAGATCTGCCAGACCCACCTGTAATCACAGTCTCTTTAACTTGTGGGAACTAGGTGGGGTTTCGAAAGAGGAGACCAGATTTAGTGTTTATTAAGTTGCTTGAGAAAGAGCTGAAAGGGAGCTTGAGCATCCCCACACACACAGGTGATAGGGAGGCCAAGAACATGGGCTTGTTCACTCTAAGTTTGCTGTTGCTCAGGCAGTCCCACCAGTACCAGCAGGAAGGACAGACATCCAAACCGTTAAAACAAAAGGTTTTATTAAGCTATAGGTGCACATTTGTATTAGTTGTGGTGCACACAAAGAGCAGACCTAAGGGCTTTGGTTGCAAGGCATGATTTTCTGAAAGAAAATAGATAAAAACTAGGTTGTACCATGTCTTGTGAGTTTGTCTCTGAGCCTCTGTATTTCACTATCGAAACGCAAATTGACTGCTGTAATTGTGCTGGAGGTTACTGAGTCTTAACAGCCTGCTGCAGGGGCACCAGTAAATCCGGATCTGATAGGATGACCCTGCTGTCATTTTCTGCCATTGTGTTAAAAAAGTTGTAAATGTTGTCATTCACACAGAGCTCTAGTAAAGAGTGTGGATTAGTTTTTTGCTGTATTGATTTTTATTTTTGCCTTCATATAGTGGTTGAGTGCAGGGAACATTGATTAATTTCCTTCTTATTTCCTTGCTTTGTGAGGAAGGACTTCGAAAAGCAGGTGGAAATGTAAGTTGCAAGCTCTCTTCCTTCCACATAAATAGGTAGCACAAAGAGCTGTGAGCTCGAGTGTGTTCTCAGTTAAGCAGACAATAAGAGCTGATGGTCTCTGTGCCATCTAAGGGCTCACAGGACATACAGCCCTTGATTCCAAAGCCAGCATCAAGCAGGGACCTGAAATTATATTTCATGTAGAACACAGATTGTTCTTCATGTTTAGCTTCATACCAGAAAGAAATTGGGTGGGAGCCCATCTACTGTGTAGACTGTTACTTGTACTCTGCATTTCCCTCCTGGGTCCCCGGTTAGTATTGCAGAGGTGTAGTTGGAGCCATCCAGTGCTTTGTGAAGGTCTCCTAACTGGCTGCAGAGACTGGCTGAAGAGGGGAATTCAGTGTCTGTATTGACTGTTAGCTGGGTAACACCTGAGCATGAAAACAGATCACAATTTCAATGTACACTTGAACACAAAGAGTGTTGGTGTTCCCAACTGTTAAATTAGCTTAGAAGAAATAAAAACACTGGAGTCAGTTGTTTCAACTGGTGTAATTATTCTCTTGGTATTACATTTCCTGATTTTCTCGTCCTTTATGCTGTTTGATATTTAGGCATTAGAGGATTGTTGAAATCCTCAAAGCTCTTTCTGGCTTGGGATAAAGTCTGCTGTCTGAACTTACTTCACTTTTGGTTCCAGTTCTGAGAAGCACACGAGAAACAGAACCCTTCATACTCTGTTCTTTATAAACCAGGGAATTTTATGCAAATTTAGAGACAGTGGTACAGGCAAAATGTGAGCCAGCTTCCGAGTTCTCTGTCATGAGACACCATTAGACGTGGCACAAGAGCTCTGAGCAAAACATGTAAATCCGAACAACTTATGATGCATCACAAGATGACAGACTTCTCATGCTACAAGTATACAAACTTTTTCTTCAAAGTTCACATATTCAGACTTAATTATAGCACTGAGGGGCAGAAGAATTGATAATTAAGAAAGTTTGCTTTGATTCAGTTTTGCACCAGTGACCTCAAGAAAGTTCAGCTGAACTGACAGCTCAAAGACTTGCTGTTCGAGTTGCAATGAAACGTCTCAGTGCAGAGAGCTGCAGGTATGGTAACTTGTTTAGCAGGATCCTCTACCCCTTGTTTTGGGTGTGTCTCTTCAGCACACTACATGTGGGTGTTGAGCTGTCTGCGCACCCTCAGCCTTGGTCTGTGCAGAGCAGGAGCTGTTCTGCAGAGATTTCACTATGGTTCTAAGAGTAGGAACCAGGACTGTCTGTGTGGAAGTTTTCTCATACATGGGCTCAGATGAAGATGATAAAAACCCCTGACTTGATCTTAGGGAGTGAGGGCAGCAGCCAGTGTTGGAGGGAAAGCTTCAGCCTTTCCAATGCAGATGAGCTCAGGATAAACATACCCCACTATGTACGTGTTTCACTGGTTGCAGAAATCAAGTCTGCACAAACATGAGAAACAGCCCGGCAGCAGAGTTGAACTGCATGGGAGTAAAGGACAGCATATGTTGTGGAGATGACATCTGGGTTGGAGAGTAGTGATAAAACTTCTGTTAAGAACTGTCAAAGATTATTTTTATTTTTGCTTGCTTGCTATACTAAACAGCAGAAAAAAATTAGTCATGTTTCTTTGTACTGAAAGACATGAAAGATAAACTTTATCCTAAAGATAAACTGAGGCTTTTCTGCAGGGGATGTGTTTGTGTGTGTGATTTGACATATGGAGACAACCCAGTTTTGAAATGTGTTTGCTTACTACAGTACGGAAATGTTGGAAACCCTGGCCTAGAAACCTTATTTTGCTGTGCAGTTCTGTGATGGTTGTACTGTCTTATCCTGTACAAAGGTACTTGTCTCTGCATGTCCAGGATACTATAGTGGAGGCCCTTCTTAGCCACTTCTTGTGAAGCACATCAGGCTCTCCCGTAGCAAGTGCAAACTACTGCTTCCAAAGGTCTGCATTACTGAAAAGATTCAAGAGGATTGCTGCTTTTATCCTCCCTGTGTAACATGGAGCAGTGCTGGAGCACTACCCAGAAACAATTCTTCTACACTAATTGAAAAAAAATGTGTGTTGTTACTATAACTGGCCTTCTGTTTTCAGTGTGTTTTGTGTAAGTATCTTGCAATTTACCAGCATTTGTGGGAGGCCTTCTTACCACAGTAAATGTGGATGTGTTCAGTGGGATTCCTGTAACTTGCTCTTTCTAGATCCAGTGGCAGTCTGCACTTGCAGCTCAGCAGTACCTGTACACTTCTGCCTTACAGCATACCTTGTGAAGTGGTATTCAATGCTGAGGCTTGCAACTGAAGAAATTCATGTTGACATCCAATGTCATCCTTACTATAACCCCTGAATCTGTTTTTAATGGCACATGTGATGAGCTAAGTCAAATATTATGTTCTTTTTTGTCAGAGCTTTGCTGGAGATTAGTACAGGGAGGTTCCTGAAATAGCTACAGATTGACAGGAGAGCTGAGCTGGAAGGGGCCTCTGGAGGTCTCTAGTGCAGACTCTGGCTCTGAGCAGGGGATTAGATCAGGACGTTCTGGGCCTTGCTTCAGTCAAGTCAGGAAGATGTCCAAGAATGGAGATCCACAGCCTCGTGGGCCCTGTTCCAGTACTTAATCATACTCATTGAATATAATTAATACTTTTTTCACAATTGGAATATTCCTTGTTGCAACTTGTAACTGTTGCCTGTAGTCTTTTCATCACTTACTTCTGAGAAGAGTGGCTCTAATATCATAGGTGTAGTGTGTCCAAAAAACCTTTTCCCATATATGTGTGTGTGTGTAAAAACTATTAAAATAATTCAAGCCACTTTGGGGAATGATGAACAATATCTGTTGCATCATGCCAGTCTTCATCCATACCTAAAGGCAGTATACTTAAAAATCATGAACACCTTGACCTGAGACCCTAGTGCATGTCTACTGCAAATGAGAGAAGGCGAAAAATGACTCTTCCCAGGAAACAGTTCATGGTAAGTAAGAAAAGAAGTACAGCTAATGTGCAGAATAGGATGTTACCAAAGTGTTTGGTTCATAATATATTAGTAGAGTAAGAATTCTGAACATTAATGCAAACAGTGTTCTGTGACTGTGTCCTTCCCTTGCTCATAGGGAGAGGAAGGGAGCTCCCTGCTGCTAGGCAAGGTTCCCAGGCAGGCTGTCCTCAGAGGATTGGGGAAGGAAGAGCTTCTTGCTGAGGGAGTGGAAGAATCTTCGGTCTCCACTGTAAACTTTTGAATTCCAGCATTGTGTGGAGTGGAGAAGGACTAGTAGTTCTCTCTGAGAAATCCAGAATTTCCGCCTAGAGAGGGGTGCAGATACTGCAGTAGCATCTGTGACGTTTCATCTTGGAAGAGGGGAGCTGCTCTTTGCTTCCTGCCCACAAATCACAGTGAGTTTCTCTGGAAAACCCTCCTCCCTTCATTATTCCTTGTGCAGGCTGGGATGAACCACAGAAACTCCTTGGTCTCCATGGGAAGGGAAAGTTTGTAAGGGTGATTGAGATCTGTGCAGTTCTGGGATCCTGCTCAGGCATGCCAGATTGGATAACTAGTTCTTGTTGTCTTTTCCTGGTATGAGTTACTTGGAAATAGTCTGTCTCCTTCCTTTCCCCTAGTGGATTTAATTCCTGTATCCATGTCTTCATAGCAGAAACATCAGACTTTTCTTACTGCCTTTTTGTTATTTGAAAGACACAACAAAAATCTCTTTCATTTAATCTTGGTTTTATTTGGGTGAAACAAAAAATGTCTTCTCACCAGCCATATGTGTTTATCTGTCCAGTCTGAAACATTTCTCTTTATGGCTGAAAGCAGTAAAACAAAAACATTCACTTGATTGAAGATAAAGTGGATTCTTCTGTGCTGGCAAGTCTTGCTTTAGCAAGATTGGTTTTAATTAGGGTGCATTTTTTGGTCTCTCTTATTTTATGATAATTCATGTAATATGAAATTGTATTGTTATTCTTAAAATAATACTGAGTACAATTTGGTTCTCTCTTCTTATATGGCAGATGATTGTTGCATTATTGAATGCTTAGATACCATCTGTGCAAGAAATGAACCACAGAAAAAAACGAGCCACAAGACAAGAGGGTGCTGTGCAAAGACTGGTACATATCATGATGAAAATATTTTGATGTGGCATTATACAAACTCACAAAATATCTCCTTTTCCTTTTTCCTTCCTTTCATTCAAGCAAGGCTCAATAGAGAGCCATGAATGACATTTCTAGAGTCAGCACTGGATTTAGAGGACCTTGAGTCATGCAGTAGAATCAGCTCATTGGAGGAAATTGCCACTTTCTGTTCTTCATTGTGTCTGAGAAGGCAAAATTTAACAGGGAGGAAATGGGAAGGAATACACACTTGAGTAGCTGCTTTTCCTATTTTAGGGTTTGATTTGGCTTTCCCACTCAATCATTCCAGTCAGATACGGATATAAGGCTATCCGATCATTTTTCACAAAAGCACTTTAATGCTGTTTGCCTTTGAGCTTGTTATAACTCTGTACTGCAGTGGAGGGGGAGAGGATTAGTCTGGAACTCCTGGTCTCTATTCACTGAGTTATTATGCTGTCTATTATCTTTTTGTTAAAGTTTTGCAGAGTAGTTATTATTTGCCCTGATGAGAGTGCCAGTGGAGTTGCTTTAAAAATGCTATCAGAGTAGTCCTTTTATTTGGTTAAATTATTCATGTGGTTCGTGATTCCAGTAAATGGCAGTAGGAGAGAGGGGGTTAGACATGGAAAAAAATCATGCAAGTCTTAAAAAAAAATTAATAACTGCCCTTTCTTCTGGATATTTACTGTGTTATGTGAGTGGCATCATTTGACATCATAGAATGTGTCCAAAGGAAAGGGAGAAACATGCATTAATGTACTGATGAGTGATAACATGCAGATGATGTATAGAATGGTGCACCTTAACTGCAAAGATCTGCAAGACTGCAGATTCCTTATGGCATATATTAGTTGGCAAGGATTTCTGTCCAAGAAGGAATAGGTATGTCAAGCAATTGCATTTTTCTGTGTATTAGTAGCAGTAGTTTTCCCTAACCTATTTGTCATGTGCCCACAGATTTCCTGGGGATTCCAGTTAAATACAATTTCTGATTCTCTTGTACATAAGAATATATTTGTTTTCACATGAGATGTGACATTGTAATAAGTGGGTTAAATAAGGTATGAAGGTAATAGGTAGCCTACAGAGAGTATTAAGTGACTGAACATAAAATAACTAACTGATTATTATGTGACTAATGGGTTTATTCAGCCCTACCAGTGGGAGCCATATATTGAAGAAAATGGTAGTCCTTAGTCATTACTCAATGGATAAAACTCTTAATTGTATGAACAAAGGACATGAGACTTAAGGTACAACACAGGTGTTTCTAAATCTAGGAGGTAGTTCTTGATGCACTAAATTTAGTTCTACAAGCATCCTTTTGAAATCTGGTTCTTCCTACTTTGGAAGGATGGTTGAAACAAGACCTTACTACAGTCAGTGGAAATTCTAGCATCACTGCCCACGAGGCTGTAATTTGAAAAGCACTTCTCTGAAAGCCAACATGAAGGAGTTTTCCATCCTTGCTGGAGAAGCACACAGAATGAAACTTCTTTGTGTGTTTATTCACTTCAGCCATCACGCTGGAAGGTTGTAAAATGCATCTCTTGGCTCCATTTCAGGTTGTGATTCATTTTAACACCTGTGATTCCAGTTAAGTATCTCTGAAGATAGAACATGTGCTGTGGACTCAAACTGCATCTGATGTTCCTCTCACAACACCGTAACTGCAGGTTGATCCACTGACAGCTTTTAAAGATTGTTCATACACTTTCTTATGTTCAACAGATTTATCACAGCCTAAAGTCTCCCCAGAGTAAGGATGCTGATTCTTCTGGCCTTCATTATTGTGTTTCACATAACCTCAGCAGCGCTGCTGTTCATCTCAACTATCGACAATGTAAGTGTCCTTTCTTCTCATTTTCTCTCAAACACACAGGGATGTCTTTGCTTCATAAAAATTGAGTTTTTCTTCTCTAGTCTTCAACTTGCTGACTGAGAGGATCTAAGTTTGTTAGGCACACTGCTGTCCTCAGATCTCTCTGTAACAGACATGCCCTGGATATGCATACTGCTGGTGGATCAGGCTATCCATGCACATGCCAGATGTTTGTATGGCATCACGTTGTCAGCTCAAGGCATGCAGCACATCCTCTCCCCTGGGAGAGACTTGGCCAGGGAGGATATTTACAGGGTGGAGCTCTGGGGCTTGGTTTCAGCTGGGTATGAGGGAGAGAAAGGAGGAAAAATCCACCATCATTTTGTGTCAAGTACATGAAGTCAAACAGCTGATGATTAATGTGTGGGGATAATTTCAGTCAAGGTGTGCTTTGCCTCACAAGTGTTTATGCAAGGTGCCCAGTTAAATCATGAGAGACACTATGAACGTATTGGTGTCTGTTAAAATGAAGCAGTTTCAGCACAAAGTTTTAGAATATTTTATGTTGCATTCTTTTCAAATTTCCGTTTTATTTTTGTGATCAGAAAGAATTTACCCTCCAATATTTATATCTAGCTTTTAGCAGAATTTTCCATTTTTCAAAACAGCCCACTATCCTGATCAGTAGTCTGTGCACTGGAATCTGTCTGTGAGGTCTGATGTATGTACAGGCTTTTGTTATTAAAAAATTTGCTGCTGAAAATAGTGTTTAGTGAAGACTATGCTCCAAGTGAAATGATGTCTTACCCACAACCTTTTATTGCAAAATTGTACAAGCTCAGATGTTATATTTTAGTCAGCTGTTGATTGTTTCATGGAAGTAGGTCATTATTTGAGCTCTAGAGCAGGTTGTCTGACCCTGCTCCTGTGAATATTTAGAAAGCAAAGACAGTGGGCAAAGCAACTTATTCTTAGTTCAAATGTGCTACACACAAAACAAATGATTACAGAAATAAAACCCTATGCACTCTGCTTTGTGTCATTAGCTGCTTTTGAACAATTAAAAACTTAAACTATACAACCATCTTCTATAAGATTTTATGTATCTTTATATTATATAGAGCTCAGAGCCGAAAAATAATATATTGAATGGAAAAATCCAAATGAATTGAATCCTGAGAAGGTAATTATTTTTCTTAAAACACAGTGTTCCTTTTATCCATATGTCTACTACCATAATATACTATAGTTTTTACGGCAGTCCTGTTTGCAAAGCAGTACAGGTTTCTAGAATGTCTATTTAAGCAGCAGATCCTACCAGGAATTGTATTTAAAAGTCAGATTTTGTGCAGCTCTAGTCAAAACAAAGGCCTGGGTAGCTACTGGAATGGGAATGGGTTTCCTGAGGAAATGCCACTTGTGTGGAGTGCTTGTCATTTTCCAGGCTACTGTAAAAATCTGTTCAGATGCTACAGTACCATCTTGCCTTGAATGTTAAAACCCCAAAATAGAAATACCACAGGAGGATCTTAATTTGTCACCAGCCATGACAAGACAGATGCCATAGCATACCTCAGCACAGCTACATTGCACTGAGATTAATCACTTCAGTGGCAGGAACCAGAACATCTATAAAGGACTTCTTTTTCACAGGTGATGCTATTTCCTGCAAATAAGCAAATGCTGTACCTTCAGAGAGGTGTGCATCCTAAACAGGCTCTGGGTGAACAGAGCACACCTTGTCTAGGTGTCTCAAGGAGTGAGAAATCACTGACTATCCAAAATTTTTGCTCAAACAGTGGAAATCCCTTGTGCTTTGGGATGTGTAAGATGCCCTTACCTACTTTACAGAGGTCTAAAATGAGAATGATGTGTGGATAATTATATACACTTTGTTCCAAAATGCCATGAAAGCTCGCATTTCCTTTGAGTGGTTAAGTATCAAAAACTAACAGAGAAGTGTTCCAGCTGATGTACCTGATCAGTAGACACTTGGACAATGAAGGAGTTTTGTTGGTTTGTTTGTTTTTTCTCCCTGTAAGAGTCCTTTACTTTTATTTTGCAGGCCTGGTGGGTGGGAGATAACTTTTCTACAGATGTCTGGAGAATATGTGCCACGAATACGAGCACCTGTATGGCTATCACTGATGAGTTCAATGGTGAGTGTCTCTCCATGCCTGTGTCTGTGTTCCTTCAGCAGATCTTGTGAAATTGCTACAAAATTTGCAGGGGCAGTTATAAAATCCTTCAAAAATCTGTGTGTTCTAACTAGGCAGGTCTTCTAAAAACTTTAATACTGGTTTTTCACTTTGGAAAGGCAACTGTTCTAACAGTTTCTGTGAGAGGAAAGCAGAAGGAACTATCATGTGCACTTAAGAGACTAGTGCAAGAGAGTAAACACAAACAACTAACAATGACTGCTAACAAGTTCTTAAAAAATTATATCGATAAAAAGAGTGAAGTCACCTGAAGTGATAGAATTTGCCTTGGAATTGAACTAAAGAATTTAAGAATACTGACTGTGTACAAGAATGGGGGAAAAAGTGGAAGAAAACACAAGCTGGAATTTTTACAAGAAGGTCTTAATATACAGCCTAGCATAATATCCTGCTTTACAAAAATTGAAAGTATTCTCCAATGTTCTATTTTCTTGACTTTCAATCTATGTGTACATTAAAGAAATAAATAATTTGAAGAACTGTGTACCCATGAAGTAATGTTGTTTTCCAAGCACCAGGTTGGGTTAGGGCTGAGGTGTGTCTGCTGCTCCCAGAGCTGCTGCCTGTAGTGGGGCTGTGCTGATGGAGAGGGGCCACGGGAGCTCAGCCGTGGGGCCCAGCTCCAGAGGGGCTGCAAAGTTACACAGAGCAGCTGCACGTGGTTAAAAATGTATTGGTTACTTCAGCTCCCAGTCCCAGGGAAGTAATTGACAGGATGAAAAACCTAAATGAGACGAATCTTTTGTGCTAAGGGTGGATATCCTGTCTGGTTACATCTTCCTGGGCAGAGCTGTCTCCAGGTCTGTTAGGAGGCTGGAGTCTGCATTCAGAAGCTGTTTGACATAGCTGGAGGTTTCACTGTGCTTCTAGGACATGGATGGCAGCAAAGGATGTGGTGTGGCACAAGAAGTCTCTTCAGTATTTTCATTCAGTTGGATGAGAAGCTTTTAGAAGTGTTTAAACCACTGGCTGTATTAATACCAAGGAAGCAGAGGAGAACCAGCCTCTGCAATGCACACACAACTGCTTTGCTGCCTCTGCTGACTTCCTGCTCACAGAACACAGCCCTGTCCCTTTACTCCTTGCAGTAGTAGGCAAAGAGAGGAACTATTTTTAATCAAGGCTGCTTTTGTTTTTGCAGAGTATCAATCAATTCAGGCTGTTCAGGCCACCATGATCCTGTCTACGATTTTCTGTTGTGTGGCATTTCTGGTTTTCATTCTTCAACTCTTCCGTCTAAAGCAAGGAGAAAGATTTGTGTTAACCTCCATTATCCAGCTCCTGTCATGTGAGTAATTTTTCAGTGCTTTTGACTTTAATGATGTTTTCGTGAAAGTAGGAAAGGGAAGGGGGAAAGGGTTTCAAAAAGAATGAGCTGCATGAGAACTCTGTAGTGCTTTTGAGGCCATAACTTATCCTTCATATTTGTTTAAAGAGTGAACTGTTCCATTCTGTAATATTTAGGCAGTTAAAACATGGATGTCATCACTGCTCAGAATAAAGTCATTTAAACTTTGAAGGGAAAGAATTTTAGATTCTGAACTTCTTGAACGCATTAAAGAACTCTGTAATTGTTACAGGCAAGTACTCACTTGGTTTTTTGCCAGTCTTTAAAACTACCCAGTCTTTAAAACCATTTTCTGTTCACTGCAAATGACACAGATACACAACAGCACTTCATATTTAAAGCATACCAAAGAAACTGAAAATATGTCTTGGAATGCCTCCAGGTTAGTTTGAGGATGAAAAACAAGTGTCTGCAAAGAAAGGACATTGGTGGACGCAGCTGACAGAAGAGAGACAGTGAATAGTTGTGTGTACTGATAATATTTTAAGGTGCTACCCTTTATTATTTTCTTCCTTCTGCAGGTCTGTGTGTTATGATTGCAGCTTCCATTTACACAGACAGGCATGAAGAGCTGCACCAGAGCCATGGATACAGAATGGAAGTTTCCAAAGGCCAGTATGGCTACTCCTTCGTCTTAGCCTGGATTGCGTTTGCCTTCACCCTGATCAGTGGAGTGATGTATTTAGTATTAAGGAAGCGTAAATAAATGTCAGCACCTAGTGATTTCTGTCACTGCAGTACAAAACCAAATTCCAGTAACCATTTTGTATATAATCATTGACATGGTTTTGTAGTAAAGGTATTGTTTCTCTAAATATGTACTGTGTTCTTGATATGAAACAGAATTAAAAAAAAAAGAAAGCAGGTGAAAAGAAATGCCTGGCATCTCCAGGTCAGGGGTCAGAGCAAGATAGAGCCAAGTTGTTTCTTTTACATACTTCATCATCATAAATGGTTTTCCTTTACTAGACATTAACAGTTTGTTCCTGGCCTCTAACAGATTACAAATAAAGCCCATGCAAATTAATTTGTAAGCAAGATATTAACTATATTCCTGAACCAGATATATCCTTTTGAAATATGTTAAATATAAGGGTGTGTAAAAAAACAAGGCCCAGATCACAATGAAAAAGCAAACAGTTACAAGGCCCAAAGCTGCACTCAGAGCATCTGTCCTGGTGGAGGACCAGTGTTCCGCTCTTTATAATGTGCAGTAGGTGTCATCAAGCTTTTATTAAAATCACTTGCTTTGCAAAAGTAAACAAGTCCTTTTTGTATTCCACCAAATGTTTCTCTTGATTGTCTCTCACATTTAGTTTAAGCATACAGAGCCTTTGGCAGGAGCCCATTTCAGCCAATTCTCTGCTCCGCCTGGGCCCGGCACAGCCAGGGCAGGAGGAACTCCCCACACCCCAGTCCTGAATCCTTCAGCTTCGCCTTTCTGGGAGGCAGAAAAGTGAAACCACAAAGCATTCCTGTGCCTACATCTGCAGATTTCTAAGCAGACTAGTGATCAAGCAATGCCAAATTTAGGTTTTTACAGCCAAATTCAACATGTTTATTACACTAGGCTTTTATCACATAGTGATTTCATGGTTAATGTGTCCTGTACAAAAGCATTCCCTGAGTCTGCCCATTAGGAAATTGGCCTTTAAAAAATTCATTTTAAATTCCTTTGTGGATTTTACTGGAACTAAACACTGCTACTAAACAAATCAGAGTGCAATTATTACCCTTATGAATTCCAGGATAGGTTTTCAAGATAAAATGACTTGGTGGTTTTTATTTTTCAGTAGTTTTGTGAGCTAAATCTTTGCTGTAATACCAGGGTTAACTGCTCAGCAGTGTAATACTGGCTTTGGCTGATGGTGATTTTGGAGTTTGGAGATCAGTGTGGAGAATGCATGAAGTGGCCTGTTCTGGTTAGTTACAGCTCTGATGCTTAAGTACAGATTTGACTTTTGAAAAGCTCTAACCATTTATTTATTTATTTCAGTATTTTCACTACAGCTGGCCCAATACACAGGCAATAAAAAAGTAAGTTTTGAATGAGGTATTACACTTAAAGTAGAACAAGTTCCATATCATAAGGTAGTGTAGCTCTACTGAAGTTAATACAACATTATACATCAGTTGATGTTTAATGTAGTCAGATAATGACATTTTACCTCATTTCTTCAGATTTGTCCTTGATTTATCACAAAGTAAAAGTTCAAGTGTATAACTTTTTAGGAACTGTCTCCAACATGAGTGACTGGTCATTTGGTTCCATCTTCATTCCTTCAACGTCCTAAAATGCTTTGGCATGTGCTACTTGTCTTTTGGGAGAAAAGAAAGCCCAATAAGTGTTAGAAAGTTAGGATGACCAAGCAGGACATCACAGTAAAAGTAATAATAATAGTAAAAAACCCACATGAGTTTGAAGAAAAGGCATTCTCCCCAGTCTACTGTGATGCTAGTGTTTTGTCAGGTTTTTTCCCTCTTAGTGGGAGTGCTCTGAATTTCAAGAATTATTACCCTACTTTGTAAAAAAGTGGTTTTATACTTTTCTGAATACATTTCAGGTTCAAGCTGAGTTTTTGCTAGCAAGCAGAATTTGTCTTAAATAAATAGATGCAGGTTTAAGGATGAAAGTAGATAGACTGTTAGCTAGGCATTTTGCTACATTTATTACAACATGGAACAATAAGGGAATTGCTTAAGCAAATAGGGATTAAAGCTGTAATATCTAGAGGACAGTCCTGAAAATTTCTAAGTTAAGCTTTTATGTCACTGACTTGCAGAGACGCTTCAGTTTCTTGCCTTGATAATTCTCAGGTCATTTATACAGCAAATATTTAAAATAAAGATGTAGATATACATGAACATACAGTTTAATTCCACAGTAAAGGCTCTGTCCCTTTAATAAAGTGAAAAGCAAACACAAACACTTTGATGCACAACACCTCCACCTGTGTACAAACACCTGCACGTGCATGATGCCACATAGAACAGATGGGAATGTTCTGCACAGCAAGTGAAGAAATACCAAACCAGTCTGAACTAGAGTCTGAGCAGGACAAACATATTTTAGAGGTTTTTTCCTACCTTATATGCCTTAAAATATACCATTTTCTATGCTCTATATATTCTGAAAATGTACATGAAAATAAAGTTAAAAGAAATTCTTTTACTGTAATAGCAAACTCAATGCATTTAACAATCTGACCTTCTCTTGAACCTTGGGATATATTTACACAATGTTGGATGAGAAATAGTTGAATATTTGTGTGAACAGGTAACATTAAATTCTGCCTGCCTGTACTAGAACCACAAACTGATTATTTCTGTCTTTTGTTGAAGGCCTTTCAGGGTAAGCAGAGAAAACATTAGTGTATTGAACTTGTAAATGTAGGGTGTCAAAAGAACAGGCCTTCAATAAAGCAAAATTCACTGATGCTCTGAGGAGTTACTAGTTACAGGGTTCTGTCATTTCCTATCATTTGCAGAAACAGTCTCATGTTTAAGATGAGGTTGAGTGCCTTGGCCGTATGAGTAAATACTGTGAGAAACAGGCCAGTGACTTCTGTATCTGTTCCGGTCCAAGCTTTGGATTTGCACTGAGGTGCTAACAGCACACATGGGTTTGTACAGATCCATTCAAAACACTGCCCCAACTCCACATAAATAATTTCCCAAACCCTGTAAAATTTGTCCCTTCTAATCATAATGAATAAAAGGGAGAAGTCACAACTATTAAAATATTCACCAGCAGTGGTGGATCTACGTTAATGTTTTTCACCCAGCAAGTAAGCATCTGCAGTACAGGAAACAATCGTGGGAAAACAACCTATAACATTTATGTCAAGATACTTTAAAAAAGAATTTTTTTTATTTATGTTTTCTCTTCAGGACAAGAGTTGTGTATTACTTTGCTATACTGCATCTTAAAAAAAAAGTATTGTAGGTGATAGGATCTGTGCTGCTTAGACATTAACTACTTTTTTACCCCAGCTACATCAACAATTAATTTTATGTGGTTCTTAATGTGTTCAAAATAATGGAGGGACTGCTTGACCTGTTCTGTTCTTATCTTGAGCATTGTCGAAGTTTGTGCAATTTAGCTAAGCAGACCAAAGAAAAGAACTCTTCCTGTAATTTCTAAAGACAGGAATAAGATGAACCACTACCTCTCCAAACACTAAAGACAGCTAAGAATCCTAAAATCATTGAAATAAAAGAATGAAGTTGAAAATTTTATTCTGTTTTTCATTTCTTTAATATGTGCAATAATCACCTCTGAAGTACTAAGATGAAAGAAAATGAAATGTGGAAGTAATGTAGTTTTAAAAGGAAGGCTTCATTTTCAACGCTGAAGAATCAAGCCTACAGAATTAATGGAATAACAGTGTAACAAGTAAGAAACATGAAATTAATACTGTCTGCAGTACAAATAATGCTTTGACATTAAACTCACTGCAAGTAAGAGTCTACTACTTACTGGCAGTAGTAACCCACTTGTTAAGGTACTCTTGAGTCTCCAAAGGTTTTTAAGCAGTTATAGATTGTGTGTCACCAAATCGTCTGTAACATCCAAACAGATCTTTTCACTGAATTCACCGATCTTTTTGGGATGCTAACCTGTGATAAACAGCAAGGCACTGGAAGTGGCAAAGCCGTTATGGGCAAAAGTGAAACTATTTCTAACAAAGCTTGTGTTGCTGTCATAAACGCTAAAGTTCAGAAAACTATTTAAACCAAGCAGGCACGATGGTGTCTCCTGGCGCGCCTTATTTGCTTCTACAGACAAATGTTTTACTGCTACAATGGAGCCTCCTGGTGGCGAAAGTGAAGCCTTCGTCAAAGCCCAGTTTGTCACTGTTCCCTTTCCTCAACTTTCTATCAAGTCCTGAATCTCCTACTGTATCCACAATTTAAAAAGTGGCTCAGCTTTGGCCAGTGGAAGGTCCCTTTTGGAGAGGGCTCGAAAAGGCTTCGTCGAACCCTGATCCAGGCGCAGCTGATCCAGGCATTGCTCTCTCCTAACAGAAGCCGCCCCTGCAGCCCCCGGCTGCCAAAACCTCGGCAGGAAACCCAGGACAGCACTGGACACGGGGCTGTGATTCCACAGTTATCTTCTCCTTCAGGGGACCTAAATTACTGCGTAGTTACACTTCAGGCATTAAGTTTAGGGAGTTGCTGGAAAATAAATTCCAGAATTTTCTTTTACATTCACTAGAATTGTGGTTTTCTACTGTTGTAGCAATCACTTCAAGTTTTGTGTCTTTCATTTCGCTCTGATAATACAGAATTTCAGTGGAAAGCTTCTCTTTAATCAAGTATATCCAAGACTACATACCGATTGGCAGAATGGAACACTACCTGTTTGCTTAGTTTTCTTACAACCACCGAAAAGTGGTTGTAATAAAATTGTAAAAATGCAAAATTATATATCCAAAAATATTATATTCAAGCAAGTGAAAGCAATAATTGATGATTCACAGCAAACTATTTAGAACATCAGCTAATTGCCTGAGGACATATCACATGTCTTAAAACCTTTACAATTAAAGATTAACTTGTTTTAAAACCCCCAAATTAAATTTAAACTTGAGGCTTCTAAGTATCTTACTGAACCTTATCTTGCTGTATATTTTGGTTAAAGTTTTTGGGAAAAGGCCAAGAAGATATGAAACTACTTTTGTAAAACGTGAAAGCTTTAAACAAAAGGACAATTGTGTTTGTTACATGCAATTCTTTTATATTTTAGATGTGAACAAAAAGTCATAGACTCTAACTGTATTTCTGTAAAATTTTTTCATTAAATATATGATCAGCACAAAACAAGAAGCTGACAATTGTCAGAACTACACCTCCTGTAAGATTAGCTAACAGAATTTCAGCACAACAAAATACAGTTAGTCTAAGGACATGAGAAATTCCTGTTCTCCATAACAATCAAATGTCCCCCCCAAAAAAGGTGTTTTGTCATCCTATCATTTTAGTACTAATGTATCAATACCTCCCATGAGAAATGCTCTTGTATTAATAGCTATGTTACTGACATTTTAATTTATTGTTTTATATTTTCAATTTCACTGCCTAAGAAATGGGTCTTCAACTTGCAGTCCTATGCAATGGTCTGGGAATAGCTACATGGATGATGCAAGGTAACTCAAAGAGGCAGGGATGCTGTCAGGAGCTTTAACTTTGCAGTATAGAAGTCTGGCCCTTCAGCAGAAAAACTCCAGTGTGTCTCCAACAGGACAGCATCAAAGCAGAAGTCATCAGCATCCCCTCCTTTGAATTTGTTTAATCAGACTGGTAAGAACTATGTTAGAGTCTCAAAACAAATTCTCAAAAATCAACCGATAATGAGCTCTACAGAGATCTTAATGCACAGCAAGGGAGCTGTAACAGCCACGAGGTTTCATCCAGTCACCCAGTGGTTTCCAAGCAGGAATAATGCCCATGTGGGTGTCTGCATCTGCACCCCACCTGAGACACAGCAGCCTCTGCTGGGGCGGCTGCCTCCTGCCGCGCCAGGAGAGCATTTGTGAGCCTCTGCAGCTCGGCCGCTTGCTTCTGCAACAGAGAACAAACAGCTCAGCTGAAATAAGAAGTTATGCATTACTATCACATCAACAGCAGACAGTGAAAAATTGCAGTAGAAAATAGAACTGTTATTAACTTATCTTTGTCACACAAAATAAAAAATCTGCATACTTTTGGGGTCTTTCTTTAAGGTACCATAATAGTCATATGTGATTCAGACACAAAAATTTACAGTTATGTAAAGAAACTTACTAGTGATGTTTTAACTATTTCTTCGTGGGTTTTGGTGCATTCTACTTGTTCAACTCTTCTCTTTAAATGTTCTACTTCTTGATTAAAGAAGACATTATTTAAAATATTCATCTGCTCACCAGCCATAAGTTTAATCTAGAATAAAGAAAAGCTGTGTTTGAAATATAAAAAGCTAAACTCACTGAAATGCCTATATGAAACAAGTGCTAAATTTAAAATTTTCCGAAGTTTCAGGAAGAGTAGTACTTTTCTTTCTATTGTTTACATGGCATTTCTGGCAGGTACAAACCACAGAATTTTGTACCTTGGCACTCTCCACTGGACTTAAGTCACTTTGTATAAAGGAGGTATCACAATATGCCTACCTTCTAAAATTTAAAGGGGTAAAATTAGTATGTTTGTATTACCACTATGCAAAACTTAGCTTTAAATATTTTTTAAATGTTTATGATTTCTCTACTTACAAAATTAAGGAGTTTACTTTCTACAGGACTGATGATCAAAAACTGCTGAGAGGCAACTTTCAAGCTGAGTACTCATGAGCAAGTGAAGCTTATTAACCGGAGAAATAAAGAACTTCTAATGGCTATATAAAGATGAATAATAAAATTTTAAGTATCATATAAACATTTTTAATTATTCCTATTAACATTATTTGTTGATTTTACACATCAGATATAGATCCTTGATACCAGCTACAAGGAAAAAAAAGTCTGTGTAAGCAGGACTAGAATGCATCCTAACGTCAGGAAAATAAGGATTTTATGACAAGTAATGTATTTCCTAGGGAAAACAGTTTCCATTAAAAAACATATAAATTCATGATCATTATTCTTTACATGAAATACTTGTTTTCTGCCTCTGTGATGAAACAGACATTTCCCTTCTCCCAAGGACTTGTGGCATGTGATAAGTGACACCTGCATTCTCGTGTGTGCACAAGTATTTCTCTCCGATCCTGCTGACTGCCAGCTGATTTCTCCTCCAGTCTGGCTCCTGAACCTTGCTACTCCCACCGAGCACCACCTGAGCTCCCTGTCCACACCTCCTCAGTACCCTCCTCCCACCTTTCCACCCGGAAGTCCTCTACATCAACAGGGATTGAGCCCTGGATTCACAGGGGTAACACACACTGGGAAGCACCAGGCTGGAAGTTCAGATTCAAGGAAGAAAGTGCTGGAATGAAGCTGTTTCAGTGACTTACAGGAGTCACAAAACCGCTCTAAGCAGTACAGCATGGCTGAACTATTGGAGTGCAAGTCACATCACTGGAAAATAATGAAATCGAGCTTTCTACTGAACACAAAACAAACATTCCAATCACTGCATGTTACCTTTGCCAAAAGACTTTCTTTATTTTTTGCTGTTGTACAAATACTCTTTTTCTTGCTTTCATCTGTAATATTGATACATTTACACTGGGTATTTTGTCTGCTTACTGGGACTGCCTGCTTCCTTTCAGTGTCCCCTGAGGGAAAAAATAAAGAAAAAGCCACCATCAACCTTTCAAATTTCTTTCAATGTAAATAATTACAACAGAGGGCAGTGGAGGGAGGAGTTCTGTCACTTAAATCACTGATGTTCCACCTTAAATTGCTGCAGTAGTTTGATTTTGAAATAGAATTGGGACATAGTATTTTGTGCTAAGAGAAACAAACCCCAAAACGTCAGATAAAAGGCTGCAGAGGGAAGAGGAGGACAGAAACAAGATTATTAATTAATTAATTGCTGCTATTAATTTTCCCACCTCTAAACTGCATTGGATACTTATTGAAAGCTATTTTAGCCCTTTTCCTGTTTTTATTTTTTCTTTTTCCAATGACAGAAACATGCTCTCTACCTTGAAACAAACAAGTAAAAGAAGACAATGGGGTTTTTCCTGCAGAAATAACACTGAGATATGCCAGGGGGTTTTTCCTACCCTACTCTCAGCCAGTGCCTCTCACCTCTGTTCTACTTAAGAGCTTTTTGACATATCATAGAAAACCCCTTCCCAGGAACAGGGATTCTCTAAGCCTTATTAGCTGAGAAGTTGTCCTCAGAGGTACGTCAGAACCATCTTCAATTGAGAAACACTCTTTCTTACTACCAGCAAATGAAATGTCTCTCCTCCTACATTTACAAACCAAACATTTCATATGGGAAATTATTCTCTTGGGTTTTTAGTGAGATAATACCTCCCAGTCAATACCAACTTCGAGTTGATACTGGAGCAACAATTCCCCTACCAAGCTACTTGGTACAGAGCTAAGCATGTTACTTTTTACACATTTACCCTAATTAGGAAATTGAGATTTGTGTAAGCCAGAACATTTGCAGAAATCAGTTTTATAAAAATTTCTTTTTTTTTCCACAGGGGAAAAAATATTTTTAGGCATTTTGGTCTTCACCATGTGCCTTCCCCTCACCTTGTCCCCCAGCATTTAAATGTTGGTTTGCATCTGAATTTTCGTTGCAAATTATCTCAGGCACAGCATTTTGACACTGTGAGGAATAGTCTGAGCAACACTTACACCAAAAGAACATTCTTGTCAGCCACTGTTCTGTTGTTCAGAACACTGGTTATGTTTTTCATTTAGCACTGAAGGCACATTTGATTCAGAGAACACTTTTGACACAATCCTTACTTTTGCAGGTTAGACCTAAGATACCTGGCTGAAGAAAATGATCTCTATTTTGCAAGCTATATAAAATCTCCTCCTCTGATGAAGTATTCCTTATTTTATTCATTTCTTTTACTTCCTTTTGATTCCTTAGATCCATGGATTTTTTTCTCTCAAACGTTTCTGCAAATATTCTTCTGTGTCCTATAAGAAAGAACTGGATTTAAAAACCAAATACATGGAGTAACTCATATCTGAAGTATTTATTTTTATGGTTTTGAAATAAATCCTATTTTAAATAAGTTTAGAGCAGGAAAACATCAAGTTGTGAAAAATGTGTCAAAAGTGTGAGTCTCATTCAAAGTGAGAATGTCCCCCCATTAGTTATAGAAATTGTTAGACAGTGGATAGAACACTAAGCAAAATGCAGAGAGCTGCACTAACAGTGCCCAGAGCTGTTGTTCAGACTTATCAGTCGTACTCAGGTCAGCACAGAACACTTACAAGCTGTGCCAGAAAACCTTTGATCATAGGAAACATAAGTATGTGATTGATAGAAATTACAGATGTGTTGGTTCTATTGCTCCCACTTCAGCAAGTTGAAAATACTCTTAACATTGTTTGTCTATCATCACATTTGCAAAGGTAAAGGCACCTGTTTCTCATCTGAAGTGTCTATCTCCCCTGTCCACCCATATTCAATTCTATTTTCCACATGATTCAACACCAAATGACTGAGAAGTTAGGAAGACAAAGTTAAGCACCCAGAGCTGCTTGGTGCCCACGAGGTCACAGGCTCGTTCACCAGCCGATGGAATGATAAATGATACCTGTATGAGCCCTGGCAAGCATTTGTCAAAAGTCTCAATAACATCTGAAACCCCACAGACACTCCAACATGTTGCAGTCTTCACAAATTCACACTTCACAAGTAACTGCCAATTTAAGCCTGTTACTACTCATCCTATCCTTCAGGACCATAAAGTTATTCCCTGCATCTGCACAGAAACTTTCTTATCTAACGGAAGATTAATATTTCATTCAGTCTTCCATCTTCCAATGTATTCAGTATTTTCTTGCAGATCATGTTTTCCAAACACTTCTCAATACATTAATTTTTCTCTTCTGGATGTGTGCCACTTGCAACCCCGTCCTTGTAAGAGGCAATGAACACGCTGTGTCAGGAAACATCTTAACAATACTGAAAAAATGGAAGAATTTCCTCTATTTCTTCTATAGCTTTTAGATTTTCTGTCACATGCTATACCCACACGGTTTTTGCAAATTGCACAGAAGGTCCCAGCCTCCTCAGACTACTAAAATGGATTGGCTTTTGGCCTCAGAGCAAGGAGATACTGAGCCAACTCCCTAGCCTTGTTTTCCTTGCACATCTTCATTTTGTCTCCTTTCTGCTATGTGGCCAGGCAGATTTTACTAAAATGATCCAGCCAGTGCTTATTCATTCTCTGCTGCAAATACTGTAGCTTCTGACAAAGAAAAGTGAATTAAGTGGATTGTATGCTTTTTCCCTTTGACGACCTTTCCACCACTCATTGTCACCATTTCACCAATTTGCCAGTGATCAGAGACTCTTGTCATTTCAACCTCTCTCTGAAATGCAGATTTAAAGATACCTATTTCAGTTACATGTTTAATTTTTTAGTGGAAATCTCATGTTACCCCTACATATTAGTCTTTTATTCACCTTCCATACAGAAACGTGTCCTCATGTCAATGTGACCACATCCACCTTGTGAGTTTCTCACAAGTTTGTTACAGCAGAACTTCTAGGCATTCCCAAGAGCCTACTGGTGTAATGCCACCACCTTTTCTGATGGTACAGCTCAAAACTCACCATAGGGCAGCAAATCCTGCTACTGCTCCTGTCCATGCTCCCCGCTCACTGCCCTCAGAGCCCTCGTCCGAGCACCTCGGCGCAACCCACTGAGACCAAACCTCTCCTTGGCCTGGCAAAGCCAAAGACTTTGGAGAGGCTCCAAAAGTGTGGAGTTACCATCCCTGGAGGTGTTTAAGAGACGTCTGAATGTGGTGCTGGGTGATTTGGTTCAGTGGTTTAGGGGTGATTGTGGTGGTGCTGGGTTGACAGTTGGACTAGATGATCTTAAAGGTCTCTTTCACCCTGGATGATTCCATGACTCTACAGAGTGAGGCGGCCGGCCTCGTCCCTCCTCACCCCCTCTGGCCGGGGGCACACAGCAGCCTGCGCTGGGCAGGGGGAACGGAGGAGCGCACGGGGGAGGACGGGCTGGACCCAGAGCCGGCTGCGAGCGCTGCTCCAGGGCTCGCCCGCGGCCGCCCGAGGAAGCCCGCACGGGCCGGGCCGGACCGGGGCCGCTCTGTCGCGGCAGACGCGGAGCTGCCCCGAGCCGCTCCCTCANCCGGGCCGCGAGCGCAGCCGGCACTGAGGGGCGGCTCGCCGGGGGCCCGCCCGCTGCTGCCCCTCGTCGCCGCCGCCACCCGCAACATGTCGCGACTGCACCGTTTTCCCCAGGAAGTCTCACGAGCAGCTCGTTACCAATTCGACCTTTACTTTAGCCGGAGCCATCAATTCCTACCTGTAAGGACTCTTCAGTGGTGCCCAGCGACAGTGGCCATAAACTAAAAGACAAGTTTCACCTGAACACGTGGAAGAGCTCTCCCCCAGGGGTGGCGGGGCTGTGGAACAGCTGCCCGGGAGGGTGCGCACGTGCCGGTGAGGGCAATGGCTGGGGCAGCAGTAACAGTTCATTAATGGGACGTGGTGTAGCGGCCTGGAATGCTCCCAGCCCAGTAACGAGCCCACGCGGCCCAAGCCAGTTCGTTCAGGAACATGTCCAGCTCTCGGAACCAGGGCGGAGAACCAGAGCCTTGTGGAAGGTCGTGGAGGGTTCTGTAAGCAGGTGTGCATCCACACAGTAAGTGCATTTCTGGCTAATAAATGCGGGCCCTTTCTGCAGCCCTGCAACCAAATTAGGTGGAGTTATCCCCTATGCATCCGGTGCTGTAATAACGTCATTCTGTGCTTTTTCAGACTACACTGTTGTTACGGAGTTTTCTTCCCGGTTTTTGGTGACGCTGTGGAGGCTGGCCCCGCGCCAGAGCAGTCCTCATGGTGCCTTGTGAGGGAAGAGGGGCCGTGGACTGAAACTGGGGCCAAACTCAGCACAATTCCATGCGTTTTGCCCCAGCTGGGTGATCTGGGAGAAAGGACACAGAATTTGGAAGGAAGTTTTCTGAGAGACTTGCACACTTGAGATGAAATTAGGGAAATACAGCTTCCTTATGACAAGTCCCAGTGACAGGAATGGTTTCTATCCTCAGTAATTGTCCTAGAAATAAGTGTTACCAAAAGGCTGAGGTGGATATGAACAATGGTGTTTGTTTTCTTGTCCATGACAAGACAGAGTATGTTTTTTTTGCATGCCGTTTCTTTTCTAAAATAATGTATTGCTCCTTGGAAAAAAATACATGCAGTTGTTATATGTTGATTTATAGTTCAAGTTGGGCATTTCTTTATTCCAGCACAGCATGTTGGCAATTCCCATTCCATGAACAAACTCCTATAACGAACACAGGTGTAGTGTTTGTTCTGTGCAGTTCACTAGCACTGGCTTCAGGAAAGAGAAGGTCGTGGAAGGTTTCACAGGCTCTGGCTCCTTGCTGTCTGCTTGAGAGAGCGCGGACTTGGGGATCTCCGACCCGAAGGGCTTATCGCAGGAATAGCTGAGCAGCAGTGGCAGTGGCAAAGTTCCAGCTGTCCTAGGCTGGTTCTAGGCATGGAAAATTCCTCTGTGTGAAATTCTAGGGTAGGACAGCCCATCTGTGTAATGTCCTGCTACCCTCCCTGATGTGAAGATGTATTCACCGAGCAGAAAATACTGTGAAATATACTTAAAAATTTGAAAAGAGAAACATTATTTTTTCCACAAAACCTGAATCTTAAAATCTAAATGTTGCTTTGTCAGTGTTTACAAACATGACCCCATTTGTTTCCTTCTTGTTGATTTATTTCCGTAGGTGACAGGACATACAGAACTGTTTCTTTCATCAGCAGTGCCAGAGTATGCTGGTTAGGTGTTCTTCACAGCGTAGCCTCAAGCTTTTCCATTTTGCCATGTAGTAGGTATTTAATAAACTAAATTAGGGTATAATGGTTACTAATAGCTGAAGGATATCTAGGACTTATGCTAAAAATTTTGTTGCTCTCTTAAACTCAGTGTACATTTTATGATTTATTGCTTATATTCAAACATTTAGTATTGCAGTGAGAAAAGAGGCTCCTGAGATGCTTCATTTTAGTAGGTTTGTCATTTGCATAACACAGTAGTCTAAAACTGTGAACACTGCCTTTTTTATGGATGATGTTGTAGTGCATTAAAGCTTGTGAGGCAGTAATGATTAGTCCAATGATTGATTTGGAAACAATATTTGGAGTGTATTTGTTACTGACACTTTTTCAGATGGTCCTCTCTGTGCAGTCTAAATCTTCAGAGTAAGTGAGGATGTTTCAAATGTGCATTCATAAAGGGGACTATTGTTTTCATCTGTGTACAAGAAAAGATTCTGCCCTGGTTTTGTTTGCTCTTCAGAAGCTGTCCCTTTGCATAACTGTGTGAGGAGCAGAGAGTAAGAGCACTAGCACTAACCGCTCTAAAATACTAACATTTTTATAAAATTATACCATTCACTTTTAATAGTAAGATTAATTTCATACATCTTTATATATATACCCAAAGCTATTAATGAAAATTAGAATGGTAGTTTAGAGACTGTGGAAGTCTAAGGACATATTTATTGTCCTTTCATAACTATGCATGGTGTTTTATTCGTTCAAGAGGAGCATGTGAAGCTTTTTGGAAGGAAAATGATTTGAAATTCTCAAATGCACTCTGCTGTGACTAGCATGGGTTGTTTGAACACTTAAAAATATAGTCATTTGCATTCAGATTTTTTTGTTGTTTTATCCTTAGGTGAAAAGTAGCAGCACAGAGGAATGATGGATGATCTTTTTCAAATTATAATTTTTTGTCTTGCTGGGTTTAGTCAAAAACTCTCAGAAGGACAGTGGGGCTTGGGGTTTAACTTTATTTCTCCCTGAAAGGTCTATAATGTTATAAGTAATTGTGGCGAAAAACTTGCCAGAGCCAATTTATAATTGATTTAAGATTTATTAGCAAGCAGCAGTCAAGCAAAACCAGCCCTGAGGCGGCCGGGGGGCTCTCTCTGCCCCACCAACAACGGCACGCGCCCCGCCACCCCCGCCGCCTTTTAGTCCCTTTGCTTTATAGTCTACCGGTTCTCCGTGACATCATCGCGTGTCTTCTGCGGCTGCGCCTCTTGTTGCTAGGGGGTCGTCCTGAGCCCTCTGGTGGTCGAGGGGATGAAGGCAGTAGTCTGCCTCCTTGTGTCGGTGGCGACCTGTTACTGTTGGCGCCTGCGTTTCTTAAGCTTTTAAGTTATGCAACGTCTTTCACAATACCCTTATTGAAACACAAGCTTTACTTGTTTATTCAACAGGATGTATGTCCTTGATAATTCAGCAAAATGTGAAATCTTGTAGTTACTTTGTTTATCACCCCTCCAGTTTGATTAACAAACACAATGTTCTTTATTACATATAACATGAATTATTTCCATTAATCAGAATGATTTATTATGTTTCCAGTTTCTTTAGTTGCTCCGTCATTGCTCAGACTACAATCTTACATGGCAATTCTTATTTCCCAGGGAAGTGTATTTAGAGTGTAAAATCTAGTGTATTTTTTCTCAGTTGCCATTAAACAAACACCTGACATACAGAGAGACTCATGTGACTTCAGCTTGGCTGTTCCTCTGTAAAAAATAACTACAAAATAAAAATAATGTTTGTACTCTATTTGATATAGTAGAGGTCTAGAAATTCCTTAGACAAATAGGTTATTGGAAGGCTGGATGAGAAAACAATCAATGAACTTGAGTGGTCAGATCTGTCTAGATAATAAAAGAAATTATTTTCAGACTATCTGGATTTTGGTTTGAAATATATTTAGTACCCATCCCGCAGTTACTTTCATTTCCTGTAATCCCTTCTTTCTTCAAATTATTTGACTTTAGACACGAGTTTCCACTTTCAAGCTAAATGTAAAATAAATAAAATCCTTAAATAGGTTTGTTTTTGAGCTTCGTCAGACTCATATACTGAAGTGTGGTTCTGTGGACCAAGGCCATGTAGATGGATGGGAATTTTTTTCAGCATGTAACTTTTGTTTGAAGCAAGTCTGTTTATAGAGAATTTCTTCAGAAGCTCTATTGCCTTGTGATTGTTATAGCCCAGCTCACTCAGCAGTTTAAGGGGAATTTCATTCATTCATTTCATTTATTCTGGGAGCAACAACAACATTCTCAGGAGGTTCAATAACAAGCTTTTATTTGCAAACTTTAGACCATTAAGGTAGAATAAGGTACTTGGCAAATTTTAAAACAGCACTGAGACAATTAAGGCACTTCACAAACCTTAACTTAGCAAACTTTAATGCATCAAGACACAACAAGGCACTTACTAAGGCATTGATTGGAATTATTTAGTCTGGCTTACAATAGATTTCAAGAAGAAGTTAGGAGAAAAAAGAGAGAGAGGAAATTATGTACTCACCACCCTAGGACCAATACAAAGGTGTTTTAATTCTACCCAAGAAGAAAGTGTTTTAGAAAGTATGTGTAAGCAACAGAAGGGTAACTTGGCTTGCTAAGCTGAAGAGCCAGTATTTGGACTTGTTCAATTTACATATAGAGTAGATTGAGTGGGGAATAAAAGTCTCTAAGAAGCAGGCTAGGCTTTGAACAATTGTTGGTTTTCAATATTACTACTAGCCTTGCGAAATAAATTTTGTCGTACTAAAATTTGTTTTGCTTTATGCTGGTTTTTCTTCCTTCTGAAATGAACTATAATACCCTTTTTACTTGCTGCTTTGGTTTACAAATTTAAATGGAGAAGGGAAGAATATCAAGTTGCTGCTTTCAGAACTTGTTTCTTTTTAAGCTTCCAAGCTTATTCACTAGCAAACTCATATGCTGTATTATATTTGTGTTGTGTCTAACGCATGATGGAGTTGTGTAATTCAACATACTACATCAAATACAGTATCTAAATGGGTGTTTTAAAGATTTTTAAAAAATCAAACAGAAATTTTATAAGCACGTATCAGTAGAAGCTGTGCTGACTTCTCATCTTTACATAGCCACTTCCTCTTTGTCCTCTGGAGGGAGGTAAAAGCACTTGTGTTTCCTCAGTGTCCTGACTTGAGATCAGACTTCGGCTTCTGTCTCCATTAGCAATTAAGTTCAGAGCAGTAGTGCAGTTTTGAAGGGAATGCCCTGATTATTTCAGTTTTGTTCATGTAGGATTAGTTCTTAAAGCATTGGTTGCAAATATGTATTAGATGCCTTTCAAAGGAAGGAAAACCAGCCGCTCTGCTCCAAATGAATTTTGATGCCTGGTGGGACCATTATGTTCTGAATCCTCCCACAGAAGCTCAGGAGAGGGCATAGGAGTACTTTGAATTCTCACTGGAGATGCTTCATTATCTTCTAGAGGGATCCTATCCCTGGAACTGGCAGCGTTTTCTGGGGCAGCTGTAGGAGGATCAGAAGAGAAGGAAGTTTGGCCCAGCACTCTGCCTACTCCTCAGCAGCAGAAATTGGCCGGGAGGATGAGGTGTGGCAGTGGGCTCGGAGCAGCCTGAGCACTTCCAGGCCCTCTTCTCTCCAGAGCCCTGAGGTGGCGTTTGCCCCACCGGCTGTGCTCTCTTCAGCAGAGGTAGAGCTGCCAGGGGTCTGTTGGGGTAATGTTGTACTTTGGGAAGTTCACTTAACGCTTCTTGGTTTGTAGTATTTTAGCATAATGCTCCATCTTCTGGGCAGGAGGTGACATTTACCAGGCTTAGAATGTCTCATTAAATTATGAGTCTTGTTGAACATTTTATTAGAGAAATTTGTTTACTGCTCATCCACTTTGTCTTTCCTCCTTTCCTACTGTAGATTGGCTTTTGGTTCTCATTAGCCAAACACATTTTTTGTTTGCTCTTTTTTTAGAGGTCTTTAAAAATACAGTGGATTTTTCTTTTTTTTTTTTAATATGACCTATCTAGCCAAGAGTTTTAATGATTGCAGTTTTAAAAAGTGCCAGAGAGTTTTGAATTTGCATTAGTCAGGAAGCAGATGACTGTCAGTTTCCAGTCAGTTCAAAAAGTCATACCATGTGAAATAGGAAGCAAAACCAAGTGTAGCTAAAAATGTAGATGTAGGCTATCAATTAATGAGTGAGTCAGTCCTTCTTAAAGGACCAAATCCCAAAGTTTTCACCATTTTTGTAGTGAAAATTTCAGCTCTGACCACATTTTAAATCAAGGTCCTGGAGTTAGGGTTTAAAGTAATTTTTATGAAGTTAGAGTGATCCTCAGACGCCCCAAACCAGCAGTTCAGTCCAGAATTTTGACATATTGTCTGCCCTGCTCTATAGGGAAAAAGAAAAACAATAACAAGGTCAAATCTTAGTACGTGAATTTGATGAAAAGAACATTTAAAATAAAATTGAGTGCAGTTCCTGAATGTTACTGTAGTTCACCTATGCTGAAAAAAAATCCCCAAACAAAGAAAATTAATTTTCCAACAGTAGTCCCAGATACTTCTAAATATTTTCCAAATCAGTATTAAAAATATGTGGCAGATTGTGTGTGCTGTGCTTCACCTTGGTGTCAATCAATTACTAGCTGTAATGACAAGCAGGTCATCGAGAATCTAAGCAGTATGTACTCCATGCTGTTCTGTACATACACATCTGTTCTTGAGTTTAACTCAAAAATGTGCTGAAGCCATGGTTAACCAGGCTGATAATTGGAGCTAAGTTCTGACCTTCTCTTGTGAAAAATCTGTAGGATAATTGTGATTCCATTGTTAGGTCCATCAGGTGGTGCAATTGCTGCATGGTCTGGATACAAGATTTTTCCTCAAAGGCTGGAAGCAGGGTGTGAAAGGAGCCATCTCTTATTTTACTGAAAAACAGCTCAGAAGGATTGCAAATAAAATAAACGTATTCTTTCATATAGGGAGCACTAGTTTTGAAACTATTTACAGCAACAGATGATTCTTAACAGTCATGAATGAACTAGCAGGTACATTGTGCTAGAGTTTGTAATTGTCCAAAAGATATAAAAAACCCACTAGCTACGTAAAATATTCCTAAGAGCTAGCGAAAAGCTTGTTTCCCTAAGCTAAAGGCAATAAACACTCAGGCGAAAATAAAAGCCCTTCATGCAGAAAATCTGAGAACCTTTCTTCCCCCAACCCCACATGTCTGTGAGAAGGTATGATGTGCTCCTCTGTTTTTAGCTGTCATGCTTAAATATGACTAATAAATTTTGAATCCACCCAAAATGTAAAAATATACCTTCCAGATAAAGAGCTGGCAGATATAAGATGGTACATGAAGCTTTAGTTGACAATATAGTCTTGCTTTAAATCAGGAGACGTTTGAAATATTATTAAAAAGAAAATATGCAGCTGTTCTCCTTAACCAAGACAAATTGACTAGCTGCAACAGTCCTGTTCAGTGTAGTATAAGTTTTGGATAAGAAATTTTATTTGATTTTTTTTATTTCTTACCTTTTGAAGCAAGGAAAATGGAGAAAGAAAATAAACTTTAAACATGAAGTAGAAGAGTAGAACTTGAATTGTACAGTAGTGCAGACTAGATCTTCACATGAGGCTTCTACCTGTCAAGGTTAGAATTAGTTCTGTTGGTTTTTAACAGGCACTGAGTGTTGTAAAGGAAGCTGAGAGATGGGAAATGAAATGGAAATAAGTTGAGAGGTGGTGGCAGGAGGCTGATAAATAATTTAAATGTTATCTACCAACTCTTAACTTTTTTGTCTAAATTCTTATTATGGGTCTGAAGTAGCACAAAGAGATCTAATGGAAAACTAATTTGAAATTTTATTGATTAGCCAGATTAAAAGTGAAAATAATCATTTTTAATAATCAATAATTGAATGGCCTACATAAATTTGTAGGGTGTGGATATTTGTTTCAAAACTTCGGATAACATGTATCATCAGAAAGGTAGTGGTCCTGTTAAGTAACCTTCCTTGAAATGGTGCTAACTAGCATAATTTTGTTGCTTAATTGTTTTATTTTTGTGTTTATTGAGTACTTTCCATAATTTCATTATTTGCTTGCTTGAACAGCACTTTGAGGCCAAATGATTTCCTAGACAGTCCCATTTATTGCCTTTCATAAAGACACAACACTAAGCTTTCTTCTGCTTTCCTTCTGGAAATAATCTGGAGCTTCACCAGTTTTTTCAAGAATAATTTACAAATGAATATAAATAGTTTGTGGAGCTCTCCAGCATATGCTTTAGATGTTCTGTGGTGCGTATTATCTGCTTTAGCACATTAAAGTTGTTATGACTTGATATTTGTTATCCTTTCAGTCTTGAATGTTGGGTATACCATTATCCTGCTGAAATATTAACTTCTTACATGAAATATACTTCCAGAAGTATCAGTTCTCACCTACAAGCTCAGATATGGTCTGCAACTTCTATATTAATGTGCTGCTTTTTCCCCATGCTCGCTGCAGACAGCAGTCAGACCTAACTAAATAAACATCAGTGGTTATTCCACTAAATTTAAACTGCAATTTTAAATGCAAAGTGACTCTTGGATGCCACTGCTGTTTCAAAAAAAAAAAACCACCAAAAAAACCCCAACAACCCAACCAAAACCAGACCTGTTCATTGAGTAAGCACAGTATTTGACAATTGCCTTTATCTTCAGCAGGAAAAAATCCACACATTTCCTTCATACAGGGACGCCTGGATTTGAGAAAGTTACAGCTCAGATCTATATATAAGGAAGGAGACAAGTTCAGCAAAAATGTAATACAAATTGTAGCTATTCATTCTAGTTCACACTTAAATGCACATGGGATAGCACATTAAAAATTGATGTCACCCTTAAAGGCTAGAATTTTCTTGTGAAGTCAGTAACATCGTGACATCTGCAATCACATTAATTGGCCACGCTTTCTTGAATAAAACGCATTTTACTGGGTACCTGCATTACAGCATACTGAAGACACATTGTTGTGGTTTTAGTAGTGGGGAGGGGGCCATAAAGATGGCTCCTGTGAGAAGCTTCTGGAATTCTTCACCATTTCCAGCAGAGCCAATCTCTGATGGCTCTGAAGATGATGGACATGTAACTGGCCATGTTTGGGCCAATTAGAAAGGTTGGTTATGCCTCTGTGATAACATATTTAAGGAAAAATCAAACCAAAGTGTGCATGCAGCTGCTTGTAGTTAGAGAAGGAAGAGGATGTGAGAACATGTGAGGGAAAACAACATGGACACACAAAGGTCAGTGGAGAAGGAGGGGGAGGAGGTGCGCCAGGTGCTGGAGCTGAGATTCCTCTGCAGGTCGTGGTGAGCCCATGGTGAGGTGGGGTGTCCCCCCTGCAGTCCATGGGGTCCATGAGGGATGCAGAGTCACCCGCAGTCCGTGGGTGAGGTGCCAACATTGGAGTGGGGAGATGCCGGAAGAAGCTGCAGTAGCTGTGGATGCCAGAAGAAGCTGTAGCAGGTGCACCCTGGTGAGAGACAGAGACTGAGATAAAAGTCCTGCAGTTTGTAGAGGAGGTGACCACACTGAAGCGGGTGGATGTTGGAGGAAACTGCAGTCCAGGTGGGAGACCCGTTTGGAGAGAGTGGGGCCCCCTGCTTCCATGCTGGAGCAGTTTGTCCTTGGAGGACTGCATCCTGTGGATGAGTAAACCCACGCCATAGAAGTTCACAGAGAACTGTCTCTTGTGGGAGGGACCCCACGGCAGAAGCAGAGAAATAAAAAAACTCCTCTCCCTAATCAGGGGAAGAAGATCCTGAAAATAGACTGACTTGAACCATCCTCTCCCCCTACCGCCCCCCACTATTGGTGAGAGGGAGGGAGGAGTGGGGAGGGAAAAAGAATGGTGTCTTTTAAAAGTATCCTCCTTCTAACTCTGGTGGTAATAAATTTCACTTTGCAATTTAAGTTGAGCCTTGTCCTTGGAGCATTTTCTCCCGGTTCCCTATCTCAACTCATGGACCTTTGTGTTAATTCCCCGGGTTTTTTTCTCCCCTCTCCTTCCCTCCTCTGCCCAGCTGTGGCAGGGAAGGGAACGAGTGAGCGGCTGCCCTGGGTGCCTGGCACTTAGCCAGGGTCAAACCACGACACGCGTTCATTCTCTGGAACTTGTGAGAGATGAAAAACACCTTCTCTGACCTATTGAAGTAAAAGTCTGTGCTTGGCTTTAATGTCAGGAGTCAAAATATTATGGAAGGTGGACTTTGGTAACGGCGTAGCCAGAATTAACTATGCCTTAAAATCGACACTGTCTGGGTTACAGACTTAGGATCTCAGGATAAAGATCACTGAGAGTTCATTGTGCGGTTTTTGTTGACCTTCCCTGGACTGCAGTAATGAACTGCACTGTGCACTGCCTGCGTACTGAGAATACTAATGAAAAATGGTACAAGTGCCTCATGGTGCTACTATGTCAGCTTAAAAAAAGGTTACATTCTCTCTGTATAATTCTTACTCTTTATGTTCTATTTGAGTGCTCACAGGCTGTAATATCAAAAGTTATTTTCTTCATCTTTGTGAGCACGCTTAAATCCCTTTTCATACCTCTTCCCAAACGGAAGCCCCGAGAGCTGTTGTTAAACCAGTAGTGGATGCTGGCAGGCTCCAAGGTAAACTTGTCTCTACAGATCTGTCATTTTTCTAGGGACCAGCTTCCAAGCTTTTCCATATGTTTTGTTCCTTTGTTTTGTCTTCCTTCAACATCTGTTAGTGTGGTGATAGAAGCAAATGAGAGTATGTTTGCCTTGATTTTGCAAGAACCAGTGAGCTGTGATAAAGACACGTTACTCATGTGCATGGATTTCAAAATAACGATACTTTTCCCATCTATGTTAGCATATAATGAGTAAAAGTCTTCTAAATTATGATGTTTGGGGTTTCTCTTGGCCATCTTCAATTGGAGGGTCAGTAGTCTATGCAGTGGGGGTGACAAATAACCATTGGGATGTGGCAGCTGTATTAAGGACATGAGGCTGGCAGTGTCTTGCTTAGACATGTGGGTTCATGAGCATGTTGGCAGGCTGGGCACAAGGCACGAGCTTTTGAGGTCCTAGCAAGTCTTTGAGTTGTTTTTGCTTACGTGATCACTGCAAGTGAGAATTTGAGTCTCATGGCCTCTATCTTAGGTTTTCATGGCTGCTTTCCTTTGGGAAGCCTAGCACTATCAGAAATGCTTAAGGTTGAAGAACTTCTGACCCTCTCATCATTTTCTCATGTTTTCATATATTTGATTTATTACTGTACCTCTTTCCTCTGAGTCACCTAATCTTTCAGTCATTAACTTGCTTCCTTTGGCAAAAATACCTGACAGCCACTTAGAACTTGGGGCTTTCTGGCTAGGAAAACAGCAGCGGATGACACACTTTTCTTTGAAATCAAGGCCTGAACTGAAAACCTTGTGTCTCATCTAGAAAGCACACTGTGGCTTGTCCTTAATACCATAAGTTAGGTAACATTAAACATCAAGACTCAGGGTAGTCTACCTCTGTATTGAGATCGTCTGTGCAATTTTTGTGTATGCATCCAGTCTGACAGAATCCGATGCATTCAAGTCTTTATTTTCTAATCCCTTTAAGCTACTAAAGAATTAGTTTTACGTGTTGTTACAAAACAGCTTAAACCAACTCAAGTCAATACTGCTGTGGTTCCACCTTTTCCCTTCCCTCCACATGATGCAGTCTCATGGTCTCTTTCCAGGGCACCCGTGTAATCCCTGCACAGCTCCTTCAGGGAGCTGATTAATGGGATGGGCACTGTGGTTTTTGGTTTTTCTAAGTCAGCTTTCTTGGGTCAATGTAGAGCCAGCACACAAGTGATAGAAAGGCCGATGATCTAGGCTGTGGTAATGCTGACATATGTTATCGTGGTTGTTTTGGGAATGCATGAATGGCTAAGGTGATCTACTAGCTTGCTTCTGCTGGGAGGAAGGAAGGAATGGTAATTCTTTTTCCCTGCCTGCCATATAGATAAAAACTTGGCTATGTCCTCTTCCCTATTTCCTCATCAGTTCTGGAGTCAGTCTGATGGTGTTTTGTGCTGACAAATTTGCTAACAAGGCAGAAAAAAACCCTTAAGATGTTACGTGTCTTGCTCTGTGTTGGCAGGGTTTACCATACATTCAGACTAATTCCAGAGGCAGTATAAAACCAGAGAAGAAAAGGTGTTAACAGGATTATACCTATGAATGAGAGTAAACAAGCTGGTAGAGTACAGTTAAGAAATGTATCTGAGCTTGACTATGGCTGGTCAGATCAGTGACATTTGTCATGCAAGTGAAAAGATCTTTGAAGAAATATGAGCAAAATCCATGAGTTACTGTGAAGCCAAATCTCAAGGCAGTAGTGTCACACAGTGTTATTAGATGGGACTGCTTGCTCCTCCAGAAAAGTCACTGTGGCCTTTGAAGGAGAAATGTGATTTAGGTCCCTGCTTTTTTCTTGTTTGACTTATTTACTTTGAAGTTGTGCAATTCGATAGGTAATGTATTTCTGGCATCTCAAGGCTGAGCCTTGCATGATGCAGAAAAGGCAACACACGATTCTAGAATGGGTAACCTGGCACTGCATCAGGTAGTGAATGATTGGAACAGGCTTAGCATTGTATCTGTGTGGTTGTTATGTTCAAGGTGTCCTGTTGTTCACAGCTTAGGTTCTGCATCTTTTCCTCTTGACTAGACATTCATGCCAGGAGTTGCAGGATGTGGAGATGCCAGTCCATTTTACTCTGTGTAGGCTTTGCTAGCAAAGGGGAATCACTCTGTGTGTGTGACCTGCCTTCAGGTAAGTCTTAATAAGGGTACTGTTATACTGTTGCAGGAGAGACATGATTTTTGGCTCTGGGAAAGCAGGCAAGTTGTTATGGGCATGACCCCCAGGTCTTATGCTGATTTGCATATTTTTTTGTACAATGGAATAATGATTTTAATTGTTTTTTGATTGCTTTTTGGTTTACAGAGATTTCTCACTTCCTTCTAAGGACACTAAACAGTACAAGTATTTTAAATGTTCTTTAAAAAAAATTAAAAGTAGAGATGTATTAAAGTAAAAAGAAGTAATATGATTTTGTATAAATTGGTCATCAAAATGCTGATAGAAGGACTTACGCCTCTTTTTAAAGCCTGAGAAAGTACTGTGACTGTTTGATGAAATTTCTTATCTCCCACTAACACCTACATCAAAAAACTTTGATCTACTAGAGAAATACCAGGCAAGTTTCATGAGAAAGATATCCTTGGATCAGATTTGCATGGTTGGCCTGTTCACATGGAGAGAACCCTGATACCAGAGCTGCTGGCTTTTGAGAGTGTGTCCTGCTTTGGCTGCAGAAGTCAGAAGGTCTGTGCCTTTTTAATTGTCTTAGATAAATTACCACTGCACATTACAATTTGTTTTAATGCGAATGCTTTCTGCATTTAGTGATTGAAATTTGATCACTCGGAAGAGATACAAAGGCTTCTACATGTGACTGTCCGTATTTGTAAAGAAGATTCCCATGCTTAGAAAAACACTTGCTGTTCATAGCAAAGCTCTGGAGTCTGCCTCAAGGTATCATTTCAGCCCATTCAAATCCATGCTATTATATGAGATAGTCACCAATTATGTCTGTTGAATGCTGAAATAGCATTGGGGCTTTCAAAACCACTTGAATAGTAAGTTTAAGATAAGGTGAAATGTGAATTCACTCACTTATTATTTAGCTACATCTTTAATTTCTTGAAATATACTATAATATGTCTCAGACTTGGAAGTGGGAAAAACTTAACTTTTGTTAACAATTGGTTATTTTAAATACTGGGAAAGAAACCCACCTACTGCATCATTTAGCATCTGAATTGGTATTCAGAACTAAGAATCAGCAGGTTGCTCCTGGGCTATTATTAAAAGTCCCAAAAGAAGAATAGCCCTAAAGAAGGCTATTTTGAATTGGCAAACCCAATGTGTATTTCACCTGTGTAGTAAGAAGTTCATATTCCTGTTCAGCATACATAAGAGAGGATGGAGTAAGAAGAGAAATATAGATCGTGGAAGGAGACATTTAGGGCAGAAAGTGATTGAGTGTAGCTGTAGGCAACAACAGCAATGGACAAAATTATGTGGAGGGGAAATTGGAAGACCAGAAAAGGTTAACAGATTTTGATAGATGAAGAGAGAGTAAATTATAGGCAAATACAGTGCAAAGTGGAGCAAGCAAACAGTATCCAGGACAAACTTAAACTGAGATGAGTCAGAACAAGCTGACACACCAGGGTATGCCACAGCTTCAATATCAAACGCAAAATGAGATTCTTGTCTTTGCCTTATTTTAGAAGGCAGGCAGTCTTTAAAGAGAAATAAGTAATTCAGAAAAAAGGAAGATGCAGGTTCTAGAATTGCTGCTTTGACTGTTGTTGTCAGTGCTCTGAAGCCTTGATGGCCCTGAGCAGCTTCACCTGAGGCCTTGGCCCACACCCACGGGCCCAGGCTCTATTTAATCTCAGCCTTCAGCCCCTGTTCCCCTTGGGTGCTGGAAGAACTCCAGCATGGCTGTGCCTGTGCCCTGCAGTGTGTCCTACAGCCACACCCTGACCCTTGGGCTTATGTCCTGGCACTGGCCTGGTCCCCACATGCAGAGGAATTTCTTGGCTTGACCTTGGAGCTGTGTTACCATCCTGGGTTTACCTGCTGCTTGGGGCTGTTGTCTGAGCCGGCCCTGCTCTCCTGTGTGGCTGCTGCCTTTGGTGGTGAGAGCCCTGCCCTGCTGGCTGTGCTGGTGTGCAATTGCTCCCTGGCCTGTGGGGAGTGACCAGCCCTTGCTGTGCCTGGACAATTGCTTTGTTGACTGGAATATGATAGTTTCAGTGAAAATCACCAATTTGTCCTTTATTTATTCTTTCAATGTATTAAGTTTGCAGAAGCAAATCTATCCATTTCTAGAAGTGAACTGCTTTAATGGCTTTTTATCTTTCCAATAATTCCTTGTGTAGTAAAATAAGAATGAAAATCATATTAATACCTGTAATTTTATCAAATATTGGCATTTCCTTAAAATAATCAACCGTTCTAGGTCTACAGTTGTGCTGAAATGAACAGTTTTTAATGACAATATTTGTGATTTGGTATGTTGCTGTAAAGGCTGGAGGAATCTAATAGCAGATATTTGGAAAGCAGGAGGCAGTAATGGTACTGTGGACCTTGAGCTCAGATCAGACTTTGCAAGTGCTGAACTTTATCACAGCTTACCTGATATCTAAATCTGTATGTTTAATATCCTTAGAAATTTCAGCTGAAACCATTTAACAGACATTATTAACTATAAGCATGAGTTACACTTAGTTGGAATAACTTTAGGTCTGATGTAATTCATTCAAGAGCAGTTGTACAGAACTTTTCTTCCTAATGATTCACTTCTCTATTCTCTTCCTTTAGTAGTGTATGACTTTTCAATAAGGAAGACTTTAGCCTTTGTAAATAACATTACCTTGCAAAGACTTTAGCCTTTGTAAATAACATTACCTTGCAAAACTTAGTCTATTCATATCCTGTTTATTTTGTTAGAAAAACTAGCCAGGATAGTGCATCCAGCTTTCTTCCCTACATTTACACTGTATCCAGTTTCTAAGGGAAGTGTGCCTATGTGCTTTAACCTGAATGCTGAATAGAATACTGCTTCAGTTGAGGAGGACGTGTGCAATGCCGTTCCTACTGCTTCTAATTACACAACACAAACAAAGTTTCCATCTTCAAGAACAGGTTTATCTGCCCAGCTGCTTCTGTTCAAATGATACATCAAACTGTCCTATTAATTACTCTGTATTAAGGTGAAGATAAATGGTAAAGGCAATGGCAGAGCCAGGCTTTTGCTGGGTGTGCAGGCTCTGCTCTGCAAAGCCCTCTCTGGGAGATGGAGATGGGGAACGGGATTGCAAACACAACAGCTAGTACATGCATTAAAGCATTTGATTTATATGTAGGTGTTGGCTAAATTCTACCACTTCTGACATTGCAAGTACCACTCCTTCAGGATTTCACTTCTAAATTTTGCTTCCTAGCCCAGTAACTATGGTTTTTGGTAATGGTGGCTTTATCTGTAGTCTGATTGTGGCAGCTGATCCTGCCCAACCTCCATTTTCAGAGGTTCAGTGCATGCTTCAGTTATGTTACCAACACACTGCAGAGATGAGCAATTACTAAAATTTCTTGGCTTTAGCTATGTGCTTACTCATGAAACTAGATGCTTTACTCATCTCCTTGTGAGACATGGGAGGGTGGTTCAAGGAGTTAAATAGAACTTCAGATCTCTGATAGAGAATGTCAGAAATTTAACTAGCATGATAAATGATTCAGTCTTGTGCTGGCGTGGTAGGCCTTTAAAAAACCAACCAAACAGAAACCTAGAAGCCAGGCTAATATACCATGTTTTGTTTCCAGCAGCCACTGTAGAATAAAAAAGCCCTAAAGAAGATCCATGTGGAGTGAAGGATTGAAAATCTTGTCAAAACTGGGTCTTTTGGTCAGTTGCAATGGAGACATAACCACACTGTGTAGTTACCATGTGTGTCCCCATGAGATGCACAATAGAAAAGACTAAAAACCAGGTCCCAATTGTACTGAAATGTCATAACATTGATAATGTAACTGAAAGTGTTAGGTCATTACTTATCTGCTGGTAAATTAAAGCTACTTCACATGTGACTACAGGGGTGTAGTGACTTGCTAGTGAATAGTTGACTGATTATAACATCTCCAAAATACTAAATTAACTTGTCCATGAATTATTGAAAGTATATGATAGCGAAACAGATACCTCAGTGCTATTTTCAATGTTCTTTCCTTGTCTTTAATTATGTCATCATTTTACTGTGACTCCATAGAACAAGGGAAAGATGCAATTTTGCCATTTTCTTGTAGATCTCAAAGGGTGAAGTATTCTATTATTATAACTACTTGATGTCCCTGACAAACTTTTTCACCCAAATTTTAGCAGCTATATTTTTTGCCCTGTGCTTCTTAATTCTTCAGTACTGTACTTCCTGATCTTTTTTCCCCCATATTAAGTGTTTTCTTTTATAGCTTTCCCTTTTTCACTTATTCTTGTTTCCAGAGCTTTGGTTGCAGAAGAACACTGTGCATAAATTGTAATGTTACTAAAAATACAGTTTGCCTCTCCTACTTAATGGCTGTTGCTTTTGGAGAATGTGCAGTGGTTTCCAGAGGTTCAAATGAAGCTTAGCAGTTACTTTGTTAACTGAAAATTCTAATGAAGTTTGATTCTTTACTGCTTCATTTTATGTGGCTTATTAGATGAAATGTATTTGCAGATAGTGAAGAGTGTTCTGGCTGTGCTAGTCAGGTGGACCTCACTTATAATGACAGGTGAAATAAAAAGGGTTAATAAAATTCCATTAGTATGGATTTTTCACAGCCTTCTATTCCATGAATATAAGATATAGCACTGAGTAATCTAGTTCTTTATATAAATAGTGCAATTGTCTTGAGCAAAGATATATGAATCCTTCTGTAATACACAACATCTAAGATTGACATTGCACTTCTGTCAAAATACTTCAGCCTGTCCTAAATTTGCATTTAATGGCTGTGGGGGAGGAGGACAGAGCACTGCTTCCTTCATTGATAGCTCATGTGGCAGCTCCTGTATTGTAACACAGCACTGTGCAGTCCATGGCTCATCATGAGGGTTTGCTGTGGCTTTCAGCTCTTCAAACTCAGATATTAATCTGTGTTGAAAGAAATTAAAAGTGGTTGCCATATCATCCTACTTTCAGATGCTTAGTTAATGTACGTATTGTTCTAGGCAAAAAAATTGCTTCTCTATATAGAACTGTTACAGAGCTACGGAATGTGCCATAATGTTAAGACTTCAGGGGTTTTTTTGTTGGGGTTTTTTTTTTTTTTCCCCCTAGTCAAATTATGTCATGGCATCATCATAGTGAATAATTTTCAAGCTTTTGTTCAAATGTATTAATGGTGCTAACTCGCCTGCAGTTTGTGAACCTCAGGTATTTGGTTTGTGTGTGCAGTAACACAGTAATAAGAAAATCCTTCTATACTTATTGCATTTAAAAGATTGACTCTTTTATTTCAGAAACTCTCTGGATCAAACATTTTAGAGAACAGGATTTCCTGAAGTATAATTGGACTTAGTACCTTGCTTGGATAGTGTCCTACCTGCAGGCAGTGAAGTTGTGAACTCGGATTGTGGCAGGTGAACAAAATAAACCTTTCTTTAAATGTCTTTTCTTCCCTCTGTTTTCCCCCTCTTCTCCACCTCTTTTTGGTCAAATCTTGGATGGTAAGGTGAGGTTTCTGGAAAAAGAATTGCTGAATTGCAGAACACTTGCATCTTACTCAGAGAACAGGTAGGCTAAAGGATCTCCACTGTCCCTGATCAGGAATCCTTTAACTGTGTGTTTCTCACTGTAGACACTTCCATTTCTGTGTCTTCTGAAACTCAATGAAACTTTACAAGTTTATGCTTGTAAGTGGGTCCTAATTGTTTGGTAGCCAGAACTGGCAGACACAGTGTTCTGTAGGTACCTAGGTCCTGCTCTGGATGGGTAATATTCAAAGAGAGCACAAACCAAGTCTACCACAGATGTACAGGCATATAAAAAGACATAGATCAGCAAATAGAGTCTTCAGTGTTACTATTCTAAATTTTCCAAACGTAATTGCCTTTCCTAGGTTGGTCTCCTTACATATGACTCTTCATTTTTGTTTATGGTTTCATTGTTGAAATGTATTTGGAAAAGCCATGTGGTGCCTGTGTATGCTAATGAAAGCACTGGTCTGTGTATACTGTACCGTCCTATTGCCCATACTCTGTACATCTTAAAGTATCTTGACCTCTGGCAACCATTCTGAAGTTACTTTCATTGTGCAGTGTTATTTGATCTGAAGGGATGCTTAAGTAGCTGATTAACTGGATAAACAGAAACTGAGCTGCTTGAACAAAACTTCCTTGCAGAGAGAATGGATGTTCCTGTGAAAACAGAAGCTCTACTACTCTGCAAAAAACCCCATAAAGATCCACTAACCTGTATACTATTTTGAATGATCAGGTAGTGTTTGTTACTGATCTTTGACTACTATAAAGTAAATACAAAATTGTTACATATCATGCTTGTATTTCGCTTTTGTAATTGATAGTATAAATGCTTATGTCAGCCCATGCTCATGTGTATGCATATCACTGTTCTCTCTAAAACAGTAGGAAAGCTTATGTAAAGACAGAACAATTTTGCCAGGTATTTCTGCAAAAGCCCCATGTATTGTTTCAAGGACAGTTTCTAGTCAACTTCTCTTTTCAGAGATCAGCAAGTCTCTGGTTTTCTGAGAACTTTTTGGCAGGATAAGAAAATCAAGAGATACTTAAGTGTATCTCCAAAATGAATACTTTATAGGCACATGACTAGGGAAGTAAATTAACTTCAGTTTATTAATAAGTCTTTAGTGCACAGCTGCTATCAGATTTTTGTTTAGAGATAAATGTTAAGTTAGTTTAATTTTAGTACTAATAAGCAGTTTGTGTACTTGTTCTTGAGTAATAAAAATACCACTCTTTATATGTGATTTTAACTACTTTTAGATACCTCATTCATGTGTAGAAAAACCTTGAAATTTAAACATTTATTATCAGGGATGCAACTTCTTATGAAATGATCTCTTTTATTTGACTGCTTAACTAGAAATTTATGAGAAGGCTTTGAAATAGAAGCTGGCCCTCAGGATTTCCCCTTTTGAAATAATTTCTTCTGGTGCACTCTCCCTCTGGCTACAGGAACTGCTGACTGCACCTTGTGCAGCTTGTGGTTTGAAGAAACACTTCATTTGCAAAGGCAGGAGTTTATTGTTAGCCTAATTAAAGTCTTGATAGTCTAATCAAAGAGTTATTATTAGCCTAGGAATAAGCATTTCAGACAGAGCACTGTTGTAGAAAAGGTCTCAGTCATAATACAGTTAAACTTATTATTCCATGCACCTTCGTATCTACCACTTTCTCCCTGCTTTTGTGTTCATTCATTTGCCACCCTTCTGTGTCCTAAGGTCAACAGTTGCAGCTTTCCTCAGCAAGGAATGAGAGGGAAGTGACGGCCTGGCAACATTCCAGTTCTAGAAGGAAACTGGCAAGAAGGAAACTGATAGGAAACTGATACTGATGATGGTGTTTTTTTCTTCTTGTAGAACCCTCTTGGGGCTAATCCTGTTTTCTAGTGCATGCTTACTCCTTAATCTTTCTTCGTGTGTCTGGAATTCCACACTACAGCTGAATTTCCCCAAAGTAATAAATACTGCATACATATGTATATTGGATGCTTATTCTTTGGTTTTTTGTCATATCTGCTTTTACCCAGCCCTGAAACTTGCATGCATTTAAGGACCAGTAATCAACTATTCATGAGCTGAATGTAGTTGGGATCTCTTTTAATTTCCTGTTCTTGTGCTTTCAAGGCCTTTGTCATCTTGTGCCTGAGCTACTCTTTACGACATTGTTATTCTAGGGTTGTAAATAGTTTATTCTAGCATGCATAACTACCTGTTATTGTGCTGCATTAATCGGAGGAATACCTTGCACTTACCGTAACAGTAGGTCAGACCACACACAGCTAACTTGTCACTGAAACCAGGTGAGCAATAGCACCTCCTGTTTGATCTCCAGACAGAGCAGGACAAGTCTAGGGCTTTCCTGAGGTTTGAAAGGATGGTTTCATGTGAAGCCTGTGATCCCTGACTGGCAATGGCAATACTGTGTTGGCTTTGCTGCAGGCCAACAGAACCTTGCTGAATATTGTTTTGAGTTCAGCCCCTGGCCTGGTGCAGAGCTGCTCCAGGGCAGTAGGAGGTGTGGGCTTCATCCTCACAGCTCTGGTTTGCTGGCTGACTGCTCTGGGGGGATGCTTTTCTCTGCTAGTCGGGGGTGGTTGGAGAAAATGTAATGGGAGATTGATTTCAGTTTTCCTAGTGATCTCAATAATGGGAACGCCCCCCTTCAACCCCAAAAGCTCAAGCTCAAACACAAACCCCTGAGACTCAATATGGAGTGTGCCAAGATAGTTACCTTCTCTAGTGTGAGATACAGAAGACAGTAAAAATACCTTTTCCCGTAAATTGTGTAGAGAAGACAGCCCATAAATAATTTTTGCATCTTCTTGTTTATGCTTTTTGTTTTCTTGACATCTCTGTTCTGATCTCTCTATTATTTTAATCTGGACATGCTAGGAGCTTCTTGAAATACAATGCGAGTCTTCTGTGTTTTCCTGAGAGCTTGTTTGGAGATGCACAAAAAGGGATCTCAATCTTAGGAAAAATCCTGAATATTTTATTTTTCATATCTCATTAAAAAAATGCTAACCACTCTTGAAGACCTTGGCAATGCTTTTGATACAAAGTTAATTATATCCTTTCTTAATGTGCTGTGAGAAGAGAATAATGCTTTAATGTTTATGGAAGAACTGCAGATACTGTCTGAAAAACTGGTAGTGAGGCAGTTTTCAAAAAATGTTCAACACTTCAGCTTGGTGTTTGTAATAGGCTATTATAATAAAGGATAAACTACTTTACAGGATTAAAAACTGTAATTAGTAAGTGTGCTGTTGAGGATTGGGTCAGCTAAATGAGTGAAGTGGGTAGTAAAATTCCTCTTGTGCTTACAGGTCAGTGAAAAACTGACTTCCTGCCAACCTGCTTGACTCATCTTAATGCCTCAGAATTAACATAAAGCAGTTGGTTTATAGATTAACTCGCTGCTCAAAGATTGAAGCTAAGGATGAGGTGACTGATGGGAGACTAGACTGGAGTTCTGTGGTGTAAACAGAGAATTTCAATGTTTCAGGAAGAATAAGTTCATGTTTCCATAGTTCTAGAAGGAAACTGGCTGTTTGGATTTGAGAGTATGTCAGGGTCAGCTGGGTTTCATTGTGATAATGTACTTCAGATCATGGGAGCAGTAGAGATGCTTTGATTTTTCAGTGAAATTTCCTTAGCAATTTTCTCCCATCCATTTTCTTTTCTGAGCAGAGGAGTTCAAAGCATTCAGACACTGATTTTCAGTGGTTTTTTTTAATACTTGGAAATTATTCAAAACATTAAGAGTTCGGGTTTTGGCCATTTTTTCTACTGCTCTGTCCTTTGCTTGGGTTCTGTTTTGCTATGAAGATGTAAATTTATTGACAGCGATTGTGGAGTTAACCATTGTGACAGAAGTTCTTTTGAGATTCAATAAGCATTGAGGCTTTACTGTTGCACAACTTGTAATGTTTTTATTGAGGGTTCTGTACACCACATTCCTGAAGCTGATGTAGCATGTGCCATCACTGATGCTAACTCCAGCTATGCTATGTAGCATCAGCTGTTGGAAGCTCACTAGAACATCTTTAAGGCCTTTTCCCATTTTTTAAAAAAACCACGAAATGACAAAAAAATTTACCCTATCCAAGAAAAGAAAATCTAATGTCCAAAATGTGTGTGGTGTACCTTTTTCCACAGGCAGCAGAGCTACTGTTATGGTATTTGCACAAGGCTCTAGAGTTCTTGGAACTGTGGGTCTGTGGGCCCAGGGACAAGAGAAGGAGGAAGAGGTTTGTGAAAGATGTTGATTTTGACCCCTTACTAAAGACAACTGAAAGAGCCATTGATTAAATATTTATCTTAATGTATCTGATATTATGTGCCTTTTCACACCAATGTAAAGCATCAGATTAACTCTGATATACAAAAATTCATTGCTTTTACATCCCATGCAAGGCTCAAGTGCTTTAGATGAGACAGTAGTTTCTGACATGCTTCTTAAAGGTCTTGGTACAACATTTGGAAGGAGGTCACTTTATAATTGTATCCTTAAATGTGGAAAATAACTTAGCTGTAACTAGCAGCAGAATTAAGTCTATGGAATAAAGTAATACAGAGTAGAGAGAGGCAAATTTAGATAGGCTTCAAATTTGAGGGCCTAACCATAAATATGAATTATTACTTAATTTCTTAGACTCTGCATGAGTTTATAATCAGGGTCTCTTGAATATCAGTGTTCTTAACTGATGTGAGTCCAAGCTTTGTGAATTCTTGAATAAGCAGGGTTGGAAATCTTCACCATTCCTTTTACTGAAATAGGTGAATATCAAAATTCAAAACCCAAGGATCATCTAAAGCCCACCCTGGACAAAAAAAAAAAAAAAAAAAAAAAA
>VYZT01028413.1:0-13247 GCA_013400735.1 Pomatostomus ruficeps | reverse complement strand
GGATCAAAACCACGACAAAGTGTACCTTGTATTCTAAGGGGTAGGGGAAAAATAAGTCTGTGAAACATGTAGTGTAACTTTTCACTGTCACTGGTTCATCACTCATCTTCTGACATATTTGGAATTCAGAAATCTTTACACTACAGGAAAGTATCCAGTGTTGCTTGGGCAATGTGAAGCAGAACACAGTCTGCAAGAGAAATTAGTCTTGGGTATTTTCACAATTTAGAGTCAGGTTACATGCAAGGAACATGACAAGGATGGTCCGAGAAGAGCCATCCTTTGCTTTTGAATATAGTTCCTAGAAGGCAAGAGTGATGTGGGTACTCTCATGACAAAACTGGCCAAAATCCTACAGATACTTTAGTGAGCAGAAGCCATGACCGGCACTAAATGCAGATATTGTGCTGGAAAGATTTGTTTGGAACAAACAGAAATTTGAAGATACAGTTTGACTATTGTGCTGATTGATCCTGATGTTAGTTTTAATCAACTGTTCTGGTTAGAACAGCTGAAAGAGTGAAATGCATATTGTTTCCTTGTGGTATCATTCCAGCAGTCTCCCTTGTTCTTCCCTTAATGATGTAAAAACACAACTCCCACAGCACTGTCAGGGCAGGGAGCTTAATGACAGAGACTGCTTTAGCATTCAGGCTGCCAGTTTTGGGGGGTAGCATGCATGCTGGTTTGTGTTTTCTTGTCAGCCTCAAAATTTGACCAAGCTTTCCTGTTATTCATCTTCATTTGTTCCTTGATTGTTGAAACTTACTGAGAGCTTTAACTTCAATTTTTATCAGCAGCTCTATTTGTTTTACATTCTATATTAGGAATTTAGTTTCACTTTCTAAATTTCTAGACACTAAGATCTGAGAGGGAGCTGTCTTTAATCACATACTGCTCTTACAGACTATTAGTTTTACAGTAGCAATAATCCTGGTGAAATTGATTTATTACAGCAATTACAGCCAATTTCGGGTTTGCTACCAAGTTAACTGCTGTCAGCATACCCTTATAACTCTTTTACCAATTCCTTAATTATAAATAATAATTATAAAACACAGCACGCTTCAATGCTGACAAAGACTGACTATATTCTAATATTGTGTTATCAATATGAGGGCAGTTGGGGTAGTTAAGCACTGTATGATCATTCAAGTGATCTTTATGACTTGCCAATTAAATAAGAAGTTAAATATATTTTTAAATTACCTGAAACGCTTAACTCTTCCCAAGTCCCTCTTGGCAAAGATCAGAAATTATAAATTTTTCCCCCATTAGAGTCTACCTGCATTCTGCAGGGTTTTTTGCATGTTTCTTTACAACATTATGCCATAGGTAAGAAGACGTGGCGCATGGAGTAGAAGAGTGCAGCTTTCCCAAGATCTGAGATTATCATCTTTATTTTTGTGTTCTGGTCATACCTGATGAATTGATAGAGCATTTTCACAGAAGTGGCAGGAAAAAGAAAAATTCTCCTTTTTCTCTGCCTTACACACTGAAGGTGTTGTTCGCCTTCTTTGATCATATAAATACCTCCCTGATACAAAACTATTGTAAACGCAAGAACTGGCAGTGCTTGGTGGTTTCCTGTTCTCTCTCCATAACATACAACAATTAACTCTTCTGAGCAAAGAAAGACTTCAGTTTAATTATGCTTTGTGGTTTGAATGTAGAGAACTTATTTGTTCAACAGGAGGTTTGACTGCATGATCCCTTTGAGGTGTAATCTCTATGAATCTATGAGAACATGTTACTTTGTCATGTCTAACAGCATCAGCTCTCCCTTCCTATGCTGAGCTCCCACCATAACAGAGATAAAAAGAGATGGAAGGAAGTGGGTAAGCTTCTTCCCCTTCCACCTTCCACAGTAACACATGATCCAGACGGAGGAAAGTGAGCAGCCATTCATTACAGCTTCTGTTTGGGGTCTTATCTTAATTATTTTAGTAATGACTATACTAACATCTCATGAGCCTGAGAAAAAGACATTGTCGTGTTATTCTGCATAGAGACATGATAAAACAGAATTCTCAGCCTCAAAAATTTACAATCTAAAATGACAAAAAGCAGAGAGAAAAAGAGCATTACAAATGCCTGAAGAAGCTGGAGAAATGAATGAATGAGCACCGGATTTTTAAAGACATTTTGATGTTTATACATTGACATATTTGTGAGCTAAATATACATAGGAATATAAGACTCAGACCCATAATTCCTCTAATTACTGTAAATTAATTGCAATTATACTCAAAAATATTACTAGCAATTTTAAAAAAAGCTTTTAGATGAAAATAGTTTAAGTCAAAGGATTGTATTAATAAAACTTAATGGTTCTGTGCACTAGTTGTTAATTGGGTGACCTTCTACAGGAAGGACATTTGCATTTAGTCCATTCATATGAGCTTTATAAATGCAAGGCAGCAGAACAGTAAAAACTTGATGAGGCATTCCTTTGTCTCAATTTTGCTTGGCATAAAAAGGATTCTCAATAATAAGTCACAACAATGGCTCTGTGGCCAACATACTTAGAGGGGAAAGGGCTGTTCTGAGAGCTTGTTAAGGGAGATTAATTCAAGCTAAATGAAATAAGAAAGATTACAGCTTTCCAAAGCATTTACAATTAAACCTGACTAGCACCAGATGTCACCAGTTAAAGGAAGCACAGAGTGAGTGTGCTCAGCTTCATGAGATACAGTGGAGACATTTAATAATAAAACTCACTTATCCATAAATTTTAGGCTTCTTCACAGTTGGGCACCAACTGAGCAGGGTTTTGCTTGTCTGAATTTAACGACTTGACAAAGAAAAGGTTTCAAATGCTGAAACAGAATCTAGAAGCAGAAAATATACCAGCAAGACCAGACTTATGAATTGATTTCCTGCAGTTGTTCTGGAACTATGTAGGAGAATCAAAAATCTGTAGGTATTATCCAAGTAGTCATTAACATTCTCCAGATACATGGAACCTTTTCCATGCAAAAGTACAGAACTGTCTCATCTCTTCAGTCCATTGCCCAGCCTAGTGCTGAGGCTGGCAGGGTTCCACAGCTCAGCAGTTTCCCTGCCTCTGCCTCCCGAGATCTCCCAGCAAGGACACAGACATCATCTCAATAAGGTGAGAGAAAAATCTAATATGTGCTATAAGACTGAGTTTCCTCAGACAGGCCAACCTGCTCTAAAACATGGCCATACAGACAAAATTCTTGCACAAGAAGTGGAAATCCTCTATCTTGAGCCTAGACTCATATGAACCATCATCTTCTAATAAGACACTCTGTGTAGGATAGCTGCTGTTGTGGATAGGGCAAGTTCCATCTCAGGTTGTTCACTCGGTTTTAAGATGCTTGGAAGGACATGGTTAATCACTGCTGTAATCTCTGTGCATTTCAGCACAGTCTGTAGAATAGAATCTGTGAGGGGGGGCAGTTTGCTTTATTTCTGACACAAAGCCTCCTCTCTTCTGCATGTTAATGTGGTTCAGCTCGTAAGGTAGATGGGTGTTCAAAACAAATGTGAGCTGGTATCCCAATGCATTTCCTTATCCATCTTATATAGACTCTTGGCTTCTTTAGTTGCTGCTGTTTATATTTTTAGCATAACTTTGCATTTGTATGCAGCAACAACCATGCTAAACAAAGATTTATTCATATAAACTATATCTGAAGATACCTTATGACAAAAACCTGAAGAAAGAAATATAATAAACAATCTCTTGATATTTAAGACTTTGCTGTTGCAACCATTTAAGCACATAATTTATTTTAATAAGTCCACTGTTTTCATGATGATTGTAAGAGTTAACAAATTTAATCACATATATAATAATTTCAGGACTGAGGCTGAAATATAGATGTGACACAACTGCACTAGTATCTATCATTGCTTGCAGAAAAAAGGTATGATATTTGTAAGGCATTCAAGGTGTATTTTCTACCAAAAAAAATATCTCGAGGTACACTTCTCCTTTTTCTGCATCCAGTTGGTAACTTTTTTATGAAATAAAAGAGCTGCTGGATGGCATAAATACATCAGACATGTCAACACTAGGCTTTATTGTGACTTCAGCTAAAACACATGAAAATGCTTCTTTTTTATCTCTGCTTCTTTATTATTAGAGATATTTTAAAACATTTCTTAGCATCATATCTGGCAGAGTTTTTCATGAAAAGAGTTAATAATACCAATGCCAACATGGTGATTTCTTTGATAGGAAAGTAATGAAAAGAGCCTGTCATAACTGCACATGGAGAAGGATTTTGCTGATCATGTTCTGTGATGGGGAAATCTGAATTGGTATATTGCAGTCTGAAAGGGAAAAAATACGAACTTGGGAAATGGAAAGAAGTAACTGATATATTGTGCCACTTCCCCGTTCATCTTCCAGTCTAGAGCTGAAAAGTCTAAAAAATTCATCAGCTGCAGCTTTCATACAAGCAGGCAGAAAATAGATGTTCCCAGCATCAACCAAATATTAAGGCTTTACAGATAAGGACCAGTGCACTGAGTTAAAAGCGGGCTCCAATGGGTAGCCAATGGACAATTTAGAGATGAATATAATGTTTTTCATCTTTTCTGGCAGACTACTGCATTTTGAATCAGCTACAATTTCCAGGAATCCTGCAAGCTTGGTCCTAGCAAGCATCACTACCTCCTGTGACAAAGATGTCACCATCAATCCATGTATGTAACTTTGCATCTTAAGAAGAGAGCTTCAGCCTTTTAGCCTACCCAAAGAGTAAAAGGCTTTTCTGCTACAGTTGCTATTGGAGTACAAGAGCAAAAATGAACTAAATCACCCTGGAAAGTAGACCACTAAAGAAACATAACATGTTCTGAAATTTGAAATATCACCCAGTGATGTTAAATCCTATAACTATGCTGTTATTTTATTATCTTAATAAGGGATTTTTTCTCAAATATCAAGAAGTAGTGTGAACAATGGCAGTAGCAGCTTACTGTGAAGGTTGTATTCATTGTATTTGTGAGGAAAGTGCAAATAATAGTAATAAGACTTCTATAAAAGGACAACCAAATGTAATGGGATGAGAAAGATTTTTTTTCTGGGAAAAGGAACTGTACAGATGTATATATTATTCTATTCTTACCCAATTAGCTATCACAGCCCAATATTGCCAAAATTAGACTTTGCTAATACTACAAGAGTAAAGTCGTACACATTTGCTACACTGAAAGCATGCAAGATATAATCACAATGCTCAAGGGAAAATCCTCTGATGTTCCAGATGAATCTCATCAATCTACAACTACCTATGCACATTATCCATTTATGCAGTGTACCTGAGAGAGGAGGCTATGTAATCATTTAGTTACTATACTCTCAGACTCAACTGAGCAACCTGACTCCTCTGGGGATTTCTGTATTCCTTTGTAGGTCTGGTCCTAGACTGTTCCGCAAGTAACCCAAGCCTAGTTCTCAGGATAGCACAGGGAGATGCTTGAGACCAACAGAGCTGCTGTCATGGTGTTTAGTGGAATTCAGAATAGGTGCTCATATGCCTTGGACAACAGAGAATGAAACACATGCAATCAAAGAAGAGGATTTCCAGAAGCCAGTGAGCTGAGGAAGAAACTCTGGCATTGCCAGCCAGGGATGCTTAAGAGTCATATCAGCAAGTTGTGTCTCTGGAATGAAGGTACACATTGACTCCAAGCCTGTGGAATATGCTTGTTGCTGCTCAATCACCACCTACTAAATACATTTCTTGGAAGGAGAAAAACTCATTTTCAAAAAAAATTTGGATCCTCCCCAGAACATCCTGTTTCACAGGAAAGCAGAAGACTCATTTTCAAACCTTCCAAACTTTATGATAAATACAGACTCCACCTTGTATTCTGACAGCAGAGTATGTCCTCCTGAAACCATCCCACTTTGTGTAAATAATTAACTACTCATTAACATCTGAGTAATTAGCAGTTATTATGCCAGCACCGAAGAAAACACAGTGCAGTGAGAGGGAGGGTCAGTATTGTTGGGTTTTGGTTTTTTATTTAAGGACATACTGCTTCACAAGTAATCTTTACCTCCTTAAATCATTGCTGAAATGCAAGCTGATTCCAGGGAGTTTCTGAACTTACTTGCTTCTGAGATGTCACAGCAAATCTCAGATTCCTAGTTCCTCGGTAGAGAACCAGATTGGGGGCTGCTCCCAGGAGTGAGAAACATCATAAGCAATCTAAAGTGCCTTCCTGGCTGACAGCATCCAAAAATCAGTATAGCTATTTCTGTTCTCTTAGGGAAATATCCCAACTGATCAAGGAAATTATTTCTCAAACAGAGCACTTACAGAAGTTCATATCTGTGGCAAATTTTTTGAAACTGATGTGTTTGGTTCCCAAATAAGCTATAGTTTTGCTAATAATCAGGATCTCCTGGAAATGGAAAATGGGCATGCAAAACAGCAGTGCAGGCTGGAATGCTCCCACCTTTACACTACCAGTGTTTTCCCAGTAGCGATAAAGTGGCAAACACGAGTGTTACAACCCACACAGGGCAAGGCAGTTTACGCTGTGACCTGAGTTCATGGAGTCAACCAAACTGTTTTCATCTGCTGTCAATGTCTCTCAAAGTAACCATTTTGTCAGTACTTTGAGAAAAAAAATGTGATGAATAGAAAATAAGAGAGAAAACCTGGAGCTAAGTTTGTGAGCAGAATTTGTCCTTTTCAATCACAGCCATAGCAGTATCGCACTTTGAAGCCTTTAAACATTAACCAAGAATAAAGAACATTTCCTGCTGTTTGGAGAACTCATGTTACATGATAAAGGTCTCTTAGCAGTTGAGAGGATTATCCTGATTCTCTCTTTCATCTCCCTCTCTTTTGTCATACACAGTATTATCTCTTGCAGCCTCCAAGTCTCCAAGTAGTGAGTGGATTGCCTTTCCCTTGAGTATTGGACATCCTTGAAGTACTTCCACTCAGCTTTTTATCCTTTTCCCAGTATTATGTATAGAATCACACAGCAATTTAGGAAAGCAAAAAGAATTTGTCCTGTCTTGGATTGTCAGGGAGCAGCGAAGACAGGATCCTAAGGAAGAGTGAGCCAGGACCTGAGGGAGGTCCCAGCCCAGAGAGTGCCTCACTGATCAGGACACAGTCCTGCAGCACCTGAGCACAGCCAGGCATCAGCAGGTGCTGGAACAGGGCTCATCCACAGCCCCAGCCAGAGGGTTCTGTCAGAAGCAGCAGGAGACAGGGCTCCAGACAAGGCTGGACATGTGACTGCAATACAGGTCCAAAGGGCTCAGGTGTGAAATGGGGCAGGGAACAGGCAACCCCACAGCACAGCTTGAGCAAGGACTGGGGCTCAGGCCTGAGTTAAAATGGGATTTCAAGGTCCATGGGCAGAAGATGTGGGTGGGAGTCCCAGGAGAGTCTGGTCAGCATCATTAGGGTCACTGGTGCTCTAAGGGATCTGACATTAACCTTCTATTAAATCCAGTAGAAACCCAATTCCACACATTAATTTCTGCTCCTGGTTTTGCTTGTAACATCTTTCCTATCACTGACTTTCTTCCTCTGAGTTTCACATGCTGATTTCACTTTCAAGTTGTCATAATGAAAGTTTTACCATTGATACATTTTTCTGATCATCAAAAATTCAGCAAGCCTTGCTCCATTAAAGGTTCCCCAGTACTGGAATACCACAGTAGGACCACAGCATCACAGCTGTCAAAGGCAGAGTAAAGTGAATAAAAATAATTACAACTGAAAAATAGGTGTTTTGTGAAAACTTAATTAAATGTACTCAACTTAGGAATTGTACAATTCTGTGTGACGGCTGTACTAGGTACTATTGAAAATTCCATCATTGGTCAGGTATAATTCATCCATTCGCAAATTGCAATTAATAACCTTTTGTGTAAAAGTTTTAAATAAAATGTATTTAATGGTGTTTTTCTCATATACAGAACATGTTTCAGTTTCATCTAATTAGAAGCCTGAAATACTTTGAATTATGTTTCTGTGCTTTTCAAACTGAAAGCAAAATCTTGTCTACAAAAGGCCACAAAAACTTTGATTAAAAAAAAAAAAAAAAGAATTATGAGTGCAGAATGACAATGCATAGAAGGAAAAATATATTGGACTGAATAAAATTGCAGATAAAAGCTATTCAAGGGCTGTGATTTTGTTATTATCTTGGTTTACTTTTTTCTAAACATGCTGGATCTTTTTCCTTCCTTGAGCTTGCAAAAATAAAAACTTCACTGTAGCACTCGTCAGGCCGGCCTACCAGGCCGAGAAGTCCCAAGGAGAGCCAAATAAGCAACCACACTGAACAGCAGACGGAGGAGCAGAAAGAGAGAGGGCAGAACCCTCTGACCTTTATTTATATGTTTTCACAAATCACCGTGGATTGGAGGTAGAAATCAACACCTCTCAATTCCACTTGGTCAAAGTATCTATCAATCATATTTCTCCACCCATTATACTGAAACTATAAACATAGGAAAAGAATAGATAGTTGCTAAGATACCATGGCCATGTTTACAGAAAAATCTGAGAATATTTACAGAAGGAAAAAACACTGAAACACTGCAAACTCAGGGCAACACTTCACTTTGATTTGTGTCTCATTCAGGGAGTTTCTAAGAGAGCTGGTAAATGGTAAGGGGCACTGGCACAGTTTTCAGGAAGCTGGTGCTGCAGTTCCCTCTTCAATGGTGTGAAAGTGGTAAGGACCAGAGGGTTCTCACTTCCACCCTAGCTGTGTAGTTTGGGAGCTGGTAATGTGGGTGTCAGCGATGAAGATATAGCTTCTCCTAAGTGGACCTATCTGGAATTTCAGGCAGGGAAAAGACTTTTCTGAAACTCATAATTCCCAGAATGTACATGGTAATTACTTGGATACAGGGAGAGTTCTGCATGTTTTGCTGCTTATCATGAGGAAATCCTTAAACTGGTGCAAATTAATTGCATTTAATCTCCAGCCAACAGTTATTAGTAGTTATTACCAACCAAAAAAGGGACTCACTGATTTCCTAGGAATATGAAAGAAAGGTATATCTGAAAAACAAGATTAAATTTGGTGTTTAACTTCTAATTTCCTGCTGAATGGTTTGACAGAAGGTTAAAACTGGTTATCCAAAACACTTTGACTGCAATCAGTCCAACCACACACAGACCATTTGCCAGCATTCCTTGGAATTGCATACACAAATTCTCATGTTGGCAGCTGAAGGCTACAGAAAGGGAAACAGTCCAGGACTTTAAACCTCATCCTGGAAAAGCCTGTAGCTTTCTATTTTGGCAACTAAGACCTTTGTTGCTGCTTTCTGTTTTAGTCATTAATGAGGAAATACCTGTGTCAAAAGAGTATTTTCTTGAGATTTCATCCAACCCACGCCTTTTCTGTTGTTCCATTGAGCTAGTAGGTCACCTCTATTTGCAATATGATACCCTGGAGAGGAGAATGAGGTCACCAAACAAATATTTTAGCAAATGAGGTCACCAAACAAATATTTTAGCTTGTGAGTTAAGTCAGTTTCTCACCTTGGTAAATTCAGAGGCTATACACTACTGCTTTGCTAGCCAAACCTAGATTTGTCACAAAGTTGAAATTTAAAAAACAGGCAGAAAGGTCTTGGCCTGAGGAGAATCCATTCTCTATATTAAACAAATGTAGAGTAGATACCATCCTTGCTCCACACAAACATCAGTGATTTTGCAGGGAACTTACTAACACAAATGCAGTTTATAAAATGCTAAATTATCGTTGCAAACCTTTTAAGAAATTCAGCTTGCATTAAATTAAAAGTTAATGCTCTGAGTTTTACAGCCCACTATACAGGAATCAAGAAAGGGCAAGAGACACAGCACAGATTGGATCATGGACTCCCATCCTTTTCTCTAAAGGAGTCTGCAGATCAAATGCCCCAAATTCACATATCAGCAGGCACAAATTATTACAGAAATAATTTGAACCCTTGATCATTGATTAGATATGATTTATCATGTGAGTTTTTATCTAGATAAATTAAATGAAACTAACAAATATTAAGTGCAAGAATGCGCATTTTATAAACATTACTCACCATTTCAATTCTAAATTAAGTGAGGAAGCTGAAACTCATTTTGCAGAGTGACTGTGGTTTAGGCACTGTACCAACAGGGAGCAGCACCAAGGCGGCCTCACAGGACATGTGTGTGCACAGAACATAGCAGCCTTCTCTCCATATTCCCTCACTGCTTTGCAAAGAAAGGGATAATGAGGGGCTCCATGTGATGGAGGGTCAGCTGCCTCAACTCCTCCACGGAGTTCCGGCAACAGCCGGCCCCAGTACAGGCTGTACTCAGCCTCTACACGCTGATCACCCCAGTTCCTGTGCCAGCAAGGAAGATAAATTCTCTCCCACCTCTCTAATCTGCCCATGCTGTACATTCTTTGCCCATCATTCACACAGGCGTGGGACAGACTCAGCACTGCAGAGTTTCTCACACTTCTACCTATTTATAATGAAGAGAAAAGAGAGAAATTCTCTGTAGCTTGTTCAAAGGTTTTCAAAGGCTTCATGGACATGCCAGCAGAACTAATAAGAATCTGATGTGGCTCTTTGTCACTTCTTGCTGCACATTCCCGGATATAACTTGAGAACTTAATCTGTCCCTGAGGTTAAGAAAAACAAAGAGCAGTGGTGCCATTCTTATCTTATGCATTTTCCTGAGCCAATCTTAATTGCTTTGTGGAGTATATTTTCTTCCATGGTTCTGTTTCACCACCCAGACCTCAGGAAACCTGTTCCCAAGACTTCCATTTATTACAGACAGTCCTGAAAAAAGGGCAAAAGTGGAAAATCCACATGAACTGGCCCAGGGGAACAGAGTGGTAGATGTCCATCCTTAACCTTTTCTTTTTCTAGTTTTTCCATTTTGGGGTTTTGGCTTGTCAAATGGAGTCTGCTACTCCTACTTAAAACAAGGGCTTTTTTTTTAGGCCACATTTTCAATGGCATTGGTATAGAACTTTTAAGCACACACAATTTTTGGGGGTTTGAGTTCAAAGAAACACTTAGGCAACCTCAATCACAGAAAATCATAGTTTTAGTGTTGCTGTCTGAGTTAGCTAAGAACAACTCAGCCTTATGAAAATCTGTCAAGAAGCCCTTCAAAGCAAGAAAAAGCACATACTATTCCAGAGCATCCAAAAAGTAATTTTCATGCTATTCTGAAGCCTCTGAAAATGGGACTGTTATTTCATCCATGCCTACATATTGCCATGAATATGAGTCTGAAATACTCTAAGCTCTTCAAAATCAAGTCTGTTTCTTCCTAGTAGGTAATACAATCTAGAGTTGTTCTTCTTTCCTTTTTTTTCTACTCCAGATAAATATCAAATACTCTGAGAGAAGTCACAGTCTCTAAAGTCAGTAAAAACTTTCACCAAAGTTTTTTAGATAACTGGAGTAGTTTTCACCTTATTTATAGTACAGACAAAGCTATTCATCCCAAAAGAAAAGTCGGGGTATTTAAAACAAGTATATCTTGAAAAAACCACTTGTCCTTGCTGACCCTTTCCTGACAGTTCTAGTGTGTGAGACACTGAATTGTGAGCTGCCATGGGTGTGGGATACTGTGGGGTCTTGGATTCTCGTTGTTTTCCAAATGTGTAAGTACAAAATAACAGGGAAAATTGTCAAGACTTTTCCCTGGTATTTTCTAAAATATTTGATCAGCAAATTCAAAAGAATGCTGCTTCTTTTGAGCTCTCTACTTTATTAGTGTTTTGTTACCATGAAACTTATAGCACTGACATGATATATATTTGGAATAATATATAGTCCAAAGAAGGAGTCATTAGCTAATCAAAACTGATAAGCATATTTAAGCAAGTTTTATTTTTCACTTATATGATTTCAAAGTAGATGATTATTCTTTTCATCTGTGAAGAAAGAGAATGTGTCTGGCCTGGTTTTTTCTGCAGTTTGGTTTTTTTCTCTCTGTTACAGTGCAATAATTCTCAAAAGCAGCACTATCAAGTGAAATAAGAATGAGAAAACTTGTTATACAGAATTTAATTATGCCAGACCTTCTCTCTAATATCATTTTGATAATGTGGGATTTAAAAACTGCTGACATCAGTAATGAAAGAGAAAGAACACAAGAGCCCAACTCCCTTAGAAGTACTTTCTTAGAAGTTTGGAGTAGCACAGAATCCATAGTGAGCCAGAAAAGATAAAAGAGAAGCGTGTGTGTATGTGCATGTGCATGTGTACATGCACACTTCTGAGGAAATGCCTTGGTTTTCAACCATTTTCTTTCTTCACCTGTCAGAATTCTTTATCACTGATGAAAAACAGCCACATAACATTCTGTACCCACAATGGCCACAGGCATTCTGGCCTTTTTTCTCTCATACTGATGTGCCATGCATTAATTGATGATTTTCAAAGGCTCGGAAAAGTTAATCAGTGATCCAAGGAGATCACTGTAAAGGCAAAGAGGTTCTGTAAATCCAAAGTTTATAAACTAAGCATTTCCTTAGTTTATTGGTTCCATTTATTTATTTACATTGTTTTATAGCATTGGTGAGATCCACTTGATGGCATGAAGTAATGTTTTTCAAACAGTAGTGGTCAACTTCGTCTTTAAATGAAGACCATTCCATAACATTACAGATAGACTGGAAACATGCTCAGGCTAAAACAACCTCCGTGGTTTGGGCATTAACGGACAGCAAGATATTCATCTTTCCATGGCCCATCCACTGTAACCTGTAAAAGGTAGAGCTAAATGCAACAGAGGAAGGGTGGAAGAGTTCGTTAAGTCCAGTGAGTGTTTTATTCACAGATGGCCAGGCAGAAGTTGAAGCAAAAGAGAAAACAATTAAGCTCTGTAACACCTTATTCCAGACTTCCTCTGCAGTAACAGGGAAGGAAGGCATTTCAGACAAGTCTCAGACAACAGTACATGAATTGATGCAGTTATAACCATAAATAGAAGGTGTCTTCACTACAAGGTGATTGCAACCATTCCTACAAACAAAATAATGGAAAGAGGCCTCCTGACAAAGGGGAAAGCTGAAGTCAAAAGGCAGCAGGATAATTCTTTTACGGTGATCTTGCTTTCGCCCGTTGTTTCTAAAGTGCTTATAGCAGGACATGAAAATCTGCGTGGATGTTCCCAGCCTCAGTATCCAAGCAGGGTCCTGCTGTGCGGCCTCACTGCTGCATGTTTGTTGCAGCATCTGTCTCTGTTTGAGCCTAACCTTCTGTTGTGGTTTGACCCTGG
>VYZT01028384.1:16635-27430 GCA_013400735.1 Pomatostomus ruficeps | reverse complement strand
ATTTGACTAACTTTGCAGTATTTTGTAAGAAAGTACTTTACTCACCATATATTCCATTTTCCTTGGTCCTTAACGAAAGACAATTAAGCTTTGCTGTAATGTTACCTTACCCCCAAAACCCAGTATCTTTCCAAGAGTTTGAGGTAGCACATGACAGCAAATAAAAATCAAACAAAACCCACCACTGAGAAAGTTATGCCTTTTTGATAGTGGCAAGAGTGAACGAGGTAAGACACTGTGGAAGATGTTTCTTAACTTGTAATTCAGCAAAGCAGAAGAACTGGCTTAACTTCCCTCATTCAGTGGAGCACTCAGAGATGGAAAGTGAGTTAAATAAACCATTTAGGAGGGTAATCACAAAGAGCAACTTTTGCCTGGGGGAGACCCTGGGAAAGTCTCCACTGGCTCCCTCTTTTTCATCTCAGGGCCACAGGCACCCATAACTGTTCTGGGGTAAGCTGCTGCTTTGAATTGCCCTCTAGTGTTAGCCTTCATTAATTCCTACCTCAATGACAAATTCTGTTCAGGCTTTTAATAATGGAAAGTGGGTCAGCAACGTAAGTTATATTAAGCTAAAAAAATAAAACAAAAAAAAATTGAACAGCATTTCAAATTAGCTTCCAAGTCAGAAGACTGTGTGGTTGACAAATTAAGTATTACACACCAAAAATGCAAGAAATCGATATACCTAAATGGTAAAAAAAAATAAAAATCAAGGACAACAAATTTAGGAGATAACTTATGAACATTCTTGTATTTTACATATCTGCAAGTTTCTTATGCAGTTTCACAAAAATATCAATTTCTGAAGCAAATACTCAATATTCACAGCGAAATTCACTGTCATTATGCTGGGATCAAAACCTCAACAAAAACTGAAGAGTTGCTGGTGTCAACAGAACACAATTTAGCAGTACCAATACGCTGGAAGGAATTATTCTCTCACTGCTAATTCAAGAGTCTCCTCATTACACCCTAAACCTAGATGCAAAACAGGCACCATGAAGATCCAGATTTTAAGCCTGATAATACTAGGAAGAGAAGGCAAGCATTTTCCTCTGATTTTATTTCAAATCATATTTTATCTGCTCTCAAATTGTTTAGAGAGGTCATGAATTTGGGACTTAAAGAAGTACGGAGAATATATCACTAACCCTTGCATGTCATACAGGCTGTGGATTTCCACATACATAGAATTAAAGATGAGCGTATGACCCTTTGTTTAAAAAATACTCCGGTCATACGGAATTACAATCCCTCACCCTGACTGAGAGCTGCAAAAATATTTTTAGGATTAGGTGTTAACACAGATGAAAAAAAGTACAGATTTGAGTGCTGCTTTTATAACTCCTGTGCTTGGCATTAAAAGCATCACTTTCCCTTCCCCTGAGAACCTGCAAAAAATCTTTTGGTTTTAGGGAGCATAGGGACAGAGTAACCAGTACATAATCATTCTTTTTGATCAGGAGTTCTTTTTGCCTGTTCAAAATGCTGACAATAAATGTTACAGTATCAAAAGCGAACTCTGTTCCGCAAAAAACTTCTCAATATATTTTCACTTAGAGAAAGACTTTCCTATAAGAGCCATTGCAATACTTCACAACATATGGAGCATCCTCCTTGTCTAATTTTTGAGCTTGACTAAAATATGGACCAACTTGCAACAAGAGAAAGCAAAGTGTTTTCTGAATTACTAAAGTGATAACATTCAAAAGACCACAGTATCTACCCATTCCACCAAGATAAAATTTTGCTCCAAAAGAATACAGAAATTATAAAGCAAATGTTTTCATTTATCAGATCCACTGTAAGTCCTGTTAAATCTACAAGTGACTTACATGATGTTGTATCTATTTTGAAATAGGAAATGATCAGTTGAAGATGGGAAGATCATAATCATGTTTATAATTACAATACTCTCTAAATGTCTAAGTTAACTTTCCTGTGAATGCTAAAATCAATTTCCTTCTGTGGGGAGAAAGGGAACTTGAAAAAAAATCTAAAAAAAATTAAATTGCTCTTCATGTCAACTAGGAAGTGGAAGCATAAAATCATGAAAATCTTTGGCCAAAGGCTTAAAAAAAACCCCAACAAAACAAACCAAAACATCCACAAAACAAAAAACCCCCCCATAGGACACTCACAGGAAGTAAAAAGCAAGCTCTTAAAATTTAGTGGGTTAAAGACAAGGTGTAAATACTTCAGAGGTATTTGCACATTACTAAGATTTTTAAGTACTTCACAAATTAAAAAAAGATATTGCTGATATCTTGCTTTGACTAGATTATCTTGATAATATATTTCAATATAAAGAACTAATTCTCTTATAATACTGCTCAAAAAATTTAGAATAACAAAACACCCCTTGTTCTCTGAAAGAAAAATGTCCTGCCCCAAACACAGAAAAAAAAAATTACCATGAATATCCATGTGTTTGGAATAACTTCAAAATTAACAAAGGTAGAAACAGTGGTTTATGCAAACACACTACTCAATTAGCAATTCCATCTTCATACATGCCTTGTTTTTAGTGTGCAAACAGCAAACTAAACCAAGGTGCATTAACAAGCCATCAATACACTATATGAACATTTAACAACTTCGATTACATTTCTCATTCCCTCACTTAAAGCCTCAGTGTATGGGTCTACATAAATTCCTCCTTAGACTTTTGTTGAAATGAAACAAAAATAATAATAAAAAAGGGGACAATACCTTACCTATATATATTTGCATTTGAGTGAGAAGAATAAGCATTTAAATGTCCCAGTTAGCATACTTTAACTGTTTTTCCTAAAGAATTCGCATGTCATTTGCTTTTCTTTTCCTATTGCCTAGGAAGACCATTTTATCAACAGACAAGGAAAAATGATGTGTAAGTATGCCAGTCTTAAATCCTTCCTATGTCCATGTTTCATTGAATGTCTGAAGTAATAATAAAAACGAATGTCTATTTCAATCTAATAGTATACAAAACTCCATTTTAAAATAACATAGGGCTGGATTTAGTTTAAACTAACAAAATCCAGAAAATTCAGTTTCTTCAGATTTAAAACTTAAAACAGTCACGTCTAAGATATCAAACAAGGGTTTCAAACAATGGTTGATTTTACATGTGTTGTAATAACTAGGCATGGGTTGCATTTATAGCTACATATCTCTTTTAGGAAAATTATTTCAGTTGCCTTTGTAAAGCAAGAAAAGTCCTTAAAGAAATCATAAACGAATTGTAAAAGTAATCTGCAACAGTTCCTTTTGGATGAGCAATAAGCATGCATTGTCAGCTTTCAAATTATGATTTAGTCAATAAGACTTGTAGAGTCTCAAGTTATACCTACAGGAGGAACAGTAAAAGTGGCCATGGAAAGTTTCACATCTGAAGCACTTCGGTAGAGAAGTCTGCACATTTTTATCTTTTTAACCTCATTACAATTAGATACTGCAAAACAGTTTACAAAGTCAAGCACACAGTTTGCAATAGCCACACCAGCAATTTTTAAGGGGCAAGCACTGCAGACCCTTAATTCAGGCTGAACTTGCAACAAAATCAATGGTTGTCTTGCTAAACAAGAACTAGAATAGGAGAGGCTAAGAGCAGGAAAATAAACACACCCCACCACCTTTCTTGCAAGTTTCACCTACTCTCTGGGTCAAGAAACAGTCATGTTGACTACCAAGTACAAAACAGCTCTAGGAAAAAAAATTAAGAATTAGTATAGGCCAAAATTCAGCACAAATATGTTCTAGAGAAAATCAACACCTTAATGGACTTTAATAATAACTGACAACTGCAGCACTCTTAAAAGATATTAGAGCTTGTAAATGGGTAAGACTCAATTACTACATTACTGCAAAACTCTTTGCACTTTCTAAAAAAAACACTTAAACTTGTCTTAAAGTTCTAAATATTTTAATATATACTAAATTTGTAAAAGGAAATAAAGTGTGCATCTAATGAGAATATGATTCTGCAAATCCTTATTCATGGTAGTGAGTCATTAGAACTACTTGTGTATATTAAAGTTTTCAGGATTAGGCCCTGAATGTAAAATCCCTTTGATTTACAGTTGAGAACCAGAAACCACCTGTTTTTGCTGAATAAGAACCTATGAGAAATACTCTGAACCTGTGTCAGACCAAGGAACACTTCATCAAACTTTCACCTTTTAAATATCTCACAAGGGAGCCTTAGATACCTTTGCCTTGCAATATAATCCTGATTTTCATTAACAAGAATGTAACTGCTTTTGTACAGGAAAAAAAAAATGAACAAACTCAAACTGTTCAGTGAAATCCTTATTTTCCTAAGAAAGCTAGTAGAAAAAAAGGAAAAAAAAAAAAAAAGAAAAAAAAACAACAAAGAAGCAACAGAAATGCAACACATCCAAAGCAGTTTCTGGACAGACTGAAATATTTATTTGGGAACATATTAGGCATGTTACCCAAACATGGTTACAGCACTAATAGAAGTACTTTCACTGTGTGTTTAATCACATAAAGAAAGGATTAAAACTGAAAGAATTACCTCCTCACTAATCACAAACTTCAAAGCTTATATAAAGTTCACTTCCTATACTTTCTGTATTCAAAGTTTTCTTACTCAAATGATAATTTTCTCTAGGTCTTAACTACCCTAAAATCATGGTATTGTATGAAAAATATATTCAGAACTCACCTGCCTCAAATATTTCTATAACAGGAGGTGTGTTACTGGTAAATTCCAGTAATTCTTTAGTTCTACTAGCCATTAGTTACAACAATGAGGAAATACGAAATTTACACCTCGCTGGATTTGCTTGGTAGAAATTAGGAGTTACTGGGATAAACTGAAATTTTGGTTTTTTAAAACTTCTCTGATTTTATGGTACAATTACTTCCTACAAAAAAATGTGCTCTTGAAGACAGACAGATTTGATTAAGGAGGAAAACTGAATTCCAGCTGAAAGCTGGAATTGCTAAAGTCACGACATGTTCATAAAATTTGTTGTACTGTAATATATTCTGTTGAAGATAAAGTCTTACAGATTTTACTACTCCATTTAGTATTTAAACAAATTTACTCAATCCAAGACCAGTTACTATTTTAATTTCAATTGTCAGTGTCAATGGTTAGTTAAGACTATTCGTATATGAGTAGGTAGGTTATGATTACTCTGAATGGATTTCTCAGTTTCAGCCAAACGAGTACTCTGAGTGCAAAGCAGGACTTGCAATATGAGTGCAGCATAGTCCATATTAATTCCTTGTAAATGTTCAGTGTTTTACTATATATTATCTATTTACCAACAAATAAGGTAAATAAATAAAATTTCTGACTGTTATGGTACAGGTGGAAGGCTCTGAACACCTATTCTTTTTTTCTGTTTTCTGCTTCTTTGCTTGTCAGGTAGCTAGTTTATTAATGCCTTTAAAACAAAATTTTACACACTACATGGACATGCGCTCAGCTAGCTCTCTATTCTATTCTTTAACACACCCTCCCAACAAAATAAAAATAAAGTTATTGAAAAATAATTTTTTTATATCATCTACACTTTGTTTTTGGATTTGCAACATTTCAGTTGGAGTAATTGCCAAGGCAGGAATATGAGAACAATACTATATGGAGAATTTATATAGTTCAAATGGATCAAGGCTGTTGCAAACTCAGCTTTTTATACATATTTTTGGCCACTTCATTTCCTTCTGAGCACAACTTGTGTGAATACTTTTACTTAGTGTTTTAGAATTTTACAGGAGGAGTGTAAAGAAGAATTATGTTAACAAATAATAAATTCTTGAACAATCTCATCAGAACTGGCCTATTCTGAATAATCTGAGTAAGTTATACTACTGTGTACATTTTTTAAAATAAAGAACATGTGTAATAAGAGAAATGTTAATATAATATATACCATGCTCATGCTCCATCAACCTTCCAGAGAGTTTTTCAATCACAGGAGTAAGCCATTCTCCAAAATCAGCTCTCTATTGAAAGGTCAAAACCTGCAATAAAAATGTCATGTATTATAACATATTTCCAACACCCACAGTTTCATGGTTGATCCCCAAACATAGATGTAGGTCATCAGCTTGACCCTCACATTGTCTATGTTACAGGAAATCCTAATTTTAAAAATACTTTTTTTGTAACCAAACTGACTTGATTAGGAACACCTGTGATATGCCTTTTTATTATCAGAAGCCTCCTGAAACAAATCAGATTAGCATGTTTCTGCTTTCATTCTTCCCGCAGCATTTTAAGATGAAAGTAAGAGGAAGAAGGAGCAGGGGGGGAAAAAAAAAAAAGAGTAAGGGGTGTTGTTGTCCCTTCCTACCCACTACCAATCCCTCCCTCTCTCCACCCTCAAACAGGCAAACAGGTAAGTTTTTCTAGTAAGAAAACTACTTAATGGATTTGTGATTACTACTGTCATATTTCCTAAAATATGCTATTGACTGTTAAGTATTTAAAATCTAGCATTTTACTTTAAGGAGTTCTAATTTTTTTTGCTCTTCAAAGCAGTACCATTATTGCCTTTATTAAAACCTAGCCTACAAATATTAGCTACTTTAAAACATCTAATGGAAAATTTACACTCATATAATACATTCTGAGAGATGAAATAAAATTTTAAAACTTAAAGAAAAAGAAAGAAAAAAAGTGCAGCAGCCCTGATCAGGTAAGAACAAAGCATAACTTGACAGATGCAGTAACTACAGTCAAATAGCTCCTGGAGGAAATACTGCATTTACACAACCAAAATCTTAAATCTATTTTGACTTTATTTGAACTTTTTCACTGTAGACACTATAACGAGATACATCCTATGCCTAATAAATGAGTAGCTGATGCCTAGGTCAGGTCACTTGCTTACAAATATTTCCATAAATTTGTTCTTTATTCTTTAACAGTATTCCAGAAAATACTACAACCCCCTCACAGCTATGGAATTATAATAAGCACCCTGCTTTAACAAAAAAAAAAAAAAGAAAAAAAAAGGAGTCTGTATTTTTGTATATTTTTTTATATTTCACACATCACATCCATTTCACCTTTCTAAAAAAGTTTTTGTTCTTAAACCAAACCCACAAAAGTTGTGGTCCCCCTCTGTGCTTCTATTGAGATTTAACATACCTGAAGATTATATTGAAACTGGACTTACATAAAGCTATTTAAAATGAAAATACATGCCTAAGTCCTATTCGATGTGTAATTATCTTTTTCTAAGACCAGATCTTCAACTGAATTTCAGTTCATGCTAAATAAAATAATTAGTTGTGACCAGATTCAATGTTGAAAAGTTTATTAATAATCTATTTACTGCAGATACACTCACTGCAGTGTCTGAAAACAAACTAAATAATCACGGGGCGGGGGGGGTCCTATTTCTAACAGTGGTTTCCTTTAGGCACTAATAACGATCACTGGAAGTCACTGCAATCTTTCAGTTTTGAGCAATGCAACAATATCGCCTTCAGTTTTAGAAGACATCTTGGGACACTTTTAACAAGATAAAAGCTAAATGTACATCATTTACATTTTTTACTGTTGCTTGCATATGCTAATAAATATGTGTGTGAGGTCATCCTTATACACTAGAAACTGTTCATTATTGAGCTGTGGAAAAGTGTTTAGAATTAGATAAAGTTCAAAAATTTAGTATTCTCTGTAAAGAGAACATTTTTTTGTTTTTAACGATACCCTAAAAATATTATTACATGCAAATATTAGAGTAAAAATTGACCAGCTTTAAGTGGACTAGAGCTCAAGTTGTGCTACCCTCCACTAACACTCATACAAATCTTCTGAAGTTCTCACACAGCATTCAAAGCTAAGATCAGAACTATTCCTCAGTTGTGGCAATACCAACTGTATCCCAATGTTTTTATATTAGAATGAGTGTTTTAAAAACTTACAGGAAAGGGTTAAAAAATAATCAATACAGACATTGCCCTACACCCTTATGGGCAGAAATTTTTATACCTAGCTTATTCTGAAAATTTCTGCAATTTCCAGCATCCACAATGAAGTAATTTTTCAATAAAGAGATTCCTTTTGAAATCCAACTTATGTATTAATACATCAGTAACCTAAAAATTTGACATAACTCCTGCCAATAATGCACAAAAAATTGTAAATTGCAAAGCAACATTTTCACGGACTAAAAGAGGTTACTGGAAATCTGTGTCTACACCTCTCTACTCTGTCTGATGTCCCCTTTCTATTTGAGGAGCATATCAACTTTTTTCCTATCTTTAAAATACCTTACTAGTCCTATTTAAAAAAATAGATGGCTGTGAGAAGAGTCACAGGAGACTAAGCACAAAAATAATTTGGGTAGCCTGTTCAAACAAAATTTTCCAAGTATTACTGATAATAGAAAACATAATTTTTTTGAGACCAGGTTCCAATGTTAGATATTAAGTGTTTAGAACTTACAATAATAAATAAGTGAAAAAAAAATCTGTGGAGAACACTTATTGGTGTACATGAAGTTATTTTTAGGTTTAAAGCTTTCTGATAAAAATATTTTTGTTTCTACACAAAAGCCTACGATTTCATTCCCTGTTTCTTTCACAGACAGTCAAAACTAGTCCAAGATGCGCTCTACCCTTGACAGTTCATAATGAATGTGAATTACTCAAATAACTTGCAATGGGCCTTTGGGTGTGGGTGGATGACTGCATCTACTAAGCAGAATACCTGCAGCATATTCGTAGAATATAGTGAGAAGCTTCTTGGTTCTCCCCTAACATATTCAGTAGTTAATTGCTTCCCAGGGCAAATAACAAAACCCAGTAAGGTCCTATAAAAGAAATACTAACTGGTATGTGGCTACTTTTCCTGTAAAGAAAGCTCATGTGCTTTTACATGTGTAAAACAGCATCAGAAAAGCGGTGATACACCTGTTAGGGTGGCTTTTGACACTCGGGATGGGTGAGGTGTGCACCTTCACAGAGTGCTCACAGGCAGGGTATACAGAGCCAGGTAGTTCGTATGCAGTTCCAGTTGTACTCCACTGCAGAATTTGACTTATTAGTCATAAAAATAAGTAAGGAATTAAAGACTCCAATTTATTTTTCCTTCCATGACATTACATTTTGGATGGAATTGTAATAGGTTCAGAGTTTCAGAAGCTAAGGATAAAAAACCCCAAACAACGAACTAAACAGAAAAAGAACCCCATGATACCTTGGTATCGTATATGTAGTCTGCCTTTAAAATGTTACTACAATAAGCTTCCTATGAAGTACTGGCTTAACACACGAAAAAGTCACACAGATACATAGTCACACTTTCAAATTACTGTTATTTCTGAAAATTAAAAATTCCCAAGAGTTACTTCAAGCTTCAGTAAATTTATATCTATAAGATGAGAGGGTACTTCTTGGAAACTTTCAGTATAACTTTAGAGGAGAAAAAGAAAAAAAAACCAAAAAAACAAGCCCCAACCAACTGAAGCTTATTTGGATGCTTTTTCTTTTTCTAAGAATCAAGATAAAGGATTAGACTGAAAAGAAACAAAGAAAAAAACTTCAAAAAAAATTAACCCCCCCCCCACTATGCTACAAGTTATACCTAAGCAAGGTTTAATTAAGCATAGAACTTTAGCTTTCACTTATTGATACAACATAAATATACACATATACATTTAGATATTTAAGTTCAATTGATATTTCCTCCTAATGTAACTTTTCCAGGGCCAAGTAATCCCAGTTAATGTTTGACATTTTAACTGAGGTAAAAAATGCAAGCAGCTCTACAAGGGTCTATTTAAGCTACATGATTTTCCCCCCTAAATATCTCAAAATAAGGAGCACATCAAATATAAGAAAGGAAAACTTACTTAAAATACACTATATATTCATATTAGATTGCTTACTGCTTTCATTTTAGCCACACCCACCTTTATGTAATTGTAAAATATGAGAACAGTGCAGCTGAGAAATAAAAAAGCTTAAAAGAACAGTTGTTTCATGTAGTCAAATATGCGCTAAGCACGGATTTTAATTAAAATGAAAAATAGGTATAAATTGCATGCTATTGAACATGACTATCGAATAGTGGGGGAAAATGCACACGCACCTGTACAATACTGAATTATAGGGGTTTTTTTGTAAATTAGCTATGAGTCAGGACAGTTATTTCATTGAAAGTGAAAGTCAGTGTTTGTGAGTGCACTTCCACAGCTGAGTAGTGTAAATCTTTTCAAATCCTGATATTTCAAAGTATACACAGCTACAGTGAAACAGCTTTGTGCACATTCCCATACTGACTGTTAAAAACGTTTCTGAAAACACTCTGAAAGTAATGATGCAGAGCTAAAGAAATGAGTGCTAAATCTCAATAGGATCTTACTAGTATCTCAATTTCAAGGATTAAGCTGAATCTTCTATCAGAGCACAAAGGTATGAATTGCAGAGACAAACTAAGCAGCTGTTCCCAGGAAAAAAAAAATAACTGAAGAAGCATAATTTATGTACTGGATTAAAAGAATCCAGGGAAACTAGAGATTCAAGAGAGAAAAATCTCCTTGAACTGTTGGATTTCTGCATTACACAGAAAATACCTTGAATCACAATCCAGTTGCCATGCTGGAAACGCTAAGTTTTGGCGTTTCACTTTAAGACTACACGCTCTCAGCCATGTACACAGAAATCTTTTGTACAGCACTTCTGCACCCCAACTCTTCTCTACGTCCCTCCTACGTCCCTCGGTTAACTCGTTATTTTCGGCGGCCGGGGTGCCAAGCGCAAGGCGGCCGCTTCTGGCTTTGAACGCCGCGGAGGGATGCGCGGGGGGGCAGCGGGG
>VYZT01028384.1:1040-13604 GCA_013400735.1 Pomatostomus ruficeps | reverse complement strand
AAAAAAAAAAAAAGAGGCAAAAGCCCTGTCGGAGGAACTTGACGGAGCGAGGTTCAACTCGGGCAGCGCTCCCGCCTCGGCTGCGCGCTGAGCGCTCGGAGAGAACGCGAACTTTCATTTTCACGCCGCATCCTCCCCTCCGCCCCAAGCCGTGACTGATCGTAAGGTACCTGATGGCCGGGTTAGCGCTCCCACCCGTGTTTCAGGGATGGGGAAGGCGAGATGGAGGTTTCGAGGTCAGCGAGCTGCCGAAAGCCGCGGGGGGAAGGCAGGACACGGTGCCGTCCGAGCCACTCGCTGCCAGCACTTGACTTGTGCCTGCTGAAGGGTCCTTCCCTGGGAGCTCCGTGGTCCTTGCCTCGGCTGGGAGACCTAGCGCATCCCTGCCAGCCACTCCTCGGGCTTTCTGGCTTCAGTGTTTTGGGGGTTTTTTCCTAATCTGATCCGCTTTTTAGAAAGGGAAAGGAAAGCAGAGGCCTCAGACAAGCAAACTGTTGTTCCCATGACTTTGGGGAAGATTTTTCAAAAGTACATAATGAGAGTTTGGGAGCTCTGTTGCCACTGACTTTCAAAATCCTCCCTTCACGTCTGTGAGCAAGTCCTCCTGAACTCGGTTGGACTGCTGGCAGACGAGTGCTAGCAGGCTCAGGGCCTAATGCTTTTCATGATTCAGAACAAGTTTTGAAAGGGAGAGGTAATTTCTCTCGTTCTCTTTTTTTTCCTTTTTTTCTTCTTTCTCTTTTTTTTTTTTTTTTTAACCAACTGCCACGGTACAAAACACCAAACTTTTGGGCTCAAAAAGCTTAGACCATCATGGCCACAAAAACTACTGCTGCTCAGAAAGTATGTAATTCTGGAGCTCCTTAAGGAAAAAAGTAGTGTGAGGCAACATGTAAGTAATCACATAGCTAATATTATGCATGTATGTTATTATGTTTTCCTTTGAATTGAAGCTTGGTACTGCTAAAGAAACTGATTCCTAATTTTTTAAAACCAGGTTCTTAGTGAAAATAAGCCAGATGACAAAACTTCAGATCGTAAAGCCATTCTATTAAATAGGAGGAAATATAAATGATTAGTGGTATATTTACTTTTTTGCTCTTCTTTTATTAAAATTACTCTGAGCAAAATTTTCAAAAAGTGTGCCTTTCAACTAAAAAGAGTGATAGTACATATTTTCTATTTTTTTTTCCTGGAGGTTATGTGCGTGTGAAAAGAAAACTTTGCAGTAGAAATAGCAGTGAAAACAGTAAAGAAAAATATAAAATTATGATGTTGCTGACACTACTTCTCTGTACTTAGATTATGTATAGTTTTGCTCTAAAGTAATTCTCGTTGTTATTTTTCACCCATTTTTCCAACCCTAATATAAAGCTAAGATGTAGGAGATAGTATTATCAATATTCTGTGATACACTGTTTCTATGATACATGGTATTCTCTAATAAGAATAGGACACTATTGTCCTTTCAGATATCATTCCTAAGATTGCATTAAGATTTTTAATGAAAGTGAAATTTTTACATCCCCTAATATCTAGTGCTTGCTCTCGGGTTCCATTCTTAATGCACATAGGCCACAGTTCTGCACAGACTGAAATGTATATTATTATGTGTAAGCACACTGAGTAGTTCTCTTCATTATTATGCTCTTGTATTTCGGATTTACAAACTAATTACACAATCATTATTCTCAGAATTACTTGGGACTACATAGAGCTTAAACCTAATGTAATAGTCTTAGTTTACACCTTCTATCCACATCTCTTAACTTAAATAATGCTCAGTTATAATAATTTGTGGATCAGAATGGGTGAATATTTAACTAAGAATTAGAACAAGTGAAAAAGGTAATTTCTGTAGTGTAAAAATCTGTGTAAGATGAGGTGGCTATTGCATTCTTTAGCTGTAGCATCTGGGAGAGGATCATCAGTTTGTTTCCTCAGTGACTAGCCAAGCCAAAAAGTCACAGCAGGAACACAGCTGAGGACAGAAGGAAAAGAAAGGGATTTTGAGCCTCACCAAAAGTGATGTCAATTCTTTAGATCAAATTTCCATCTTGGGCTCATCAGAGTGGTGGATGTCTTATCTGCTGTGGCAGCAGATATGAGGTTAAGCTGCAGTTTCTATAATGGACTCCTTTCTTCATGCAGTTCTCATTGCAGCACTATCTGAACACCTCCTCATAGGGCCTGTCCTGCGTTACAGGTTCTTCTCCTCAGAGATTGCCGTTAAATTGTCAGAGAATCTCCTCATAAGGTAATAAGTGACATGACCAGCATTTGTCATATTATCTGTTCTCTTGTTGCCAAGGGAAGGAGCATGTGCAATTGAATGTTTTCAGTTTATTGTATCTGCCTTTTCTTCCATACACATGTTATGTCTTTATGTTAGTGAGGTAAGGCTGAAGTAATGTGTTTTGTTCTTCAAGCAAGGTGCACTTAGATTTCTGATGGCCCTTAGCTCTTAGGCAATTTCATTCCTTAGACTTTCACCAGCCCTGAGAAAGTTCTGTCTCTAGAAAGTACAGCTTTTTTTTCCCACTTCTTGCATAGGTTCTCTTATGTCAGATGAGGGAAACTGTTGACAACTGGATCCGTCTAGAGACCTAGAAGGCACTTCTTTAGGAATCCTGGATTTATGCCCTAGAGGATCCTGAGACCCCAAATTTGTAAATTCAAAGTCTAGAGAAAATCGGTGTAAAGAGGGGCTTGTAGTAACCTACATTGCTGAGATAACATCCCCCCCAGCTTCCTGTACTTGGTGCTTTCTATATGCAGCAGACTTTGTGCTTGGATATACTGGATATTGCTTAGATCCAGCTGAGGGGTGGCAAAACCAAAGCAAGGTACTTGTCTGCTGAAATGACACAGAAGCTCATAGCCAGGGATGGTTACAAAGCTGGAGGCTGTCTTCTGGCTCAGGCATGCATTACTTTACAAATTACCTTGCTATGTGTTTTTAAGATTTATTTTACAACTATGAGGATTAGAGGAATTTGTTGTAATGAAAACTGGCGTTGTGTCATTACTGTGTAACTTTTTAGTTAGATTCTTTGGCTTGCCTGGGTTCTTGCATGTTATTCCATTTCATCTGGACCAGTTCCTAGGTAAGTTAGACCAATTGAGGGGCACTAAGGCACACCCACATAATTATAATAATTGCACACCTACATATTGTTTTGGTATTCAGTGTTTGTATTGTATATGGACATACAGCCAGTGGGAATTTGAAATTTTTTCTACTTATTTTTCTAATTTGAGCCCTGCTTTGCCCCTGATACTCATCCAGCCTTCCAGATCCTTTTTATAGGTTCATCTAAGCCTCCCTTCAGGCCTCCTCTGTAAATTTCATATCACTTGAAGTTAAAGTTTCAGTTTAATAACCTAGTAACTGTAGTTGCACATCCTCCTTCATGCGTGTTTTACCTTCTGCTGTAGCCATTCAGTCTCTAATTTACCCTGACAAATACAGGATTTGGAATTCATTGCTTTTGCAATTTTAGTCTGCAGGCAATGATAGAGTTTGTAATCTAGAAAGGACTAAAGTGGACAACATTTACTATTGTACAATGAAAACAGAGTTTTGAATTTGCCAGAACAAACCTGATCTAAGGATGCTTTTATAGACTGTGAGGACTGCAACAAGTATGTGCTGGCTTAGGATACGCATGTACTTTATTAGATTTCCTATGAACTTCCACATGAAAAATAAAACTAGCTTTTTTTCTTTTACCTCCTGAGTTTTTAACAGCAAACCTTCAATTTAGATTTATTTTGGAGCCACTAAAATGTTCAGTGTAGTATAAAGACTAGTGGTGTAGTCATTGAAAGGTTGGATTTCTATGTTTTGTTAACATCTTATAGTATTGACTCCAACATATCTATAGGTCTGACTCATAATAACAAATGTATCCCTGAGGATTTAAGAAAAAATTTGGTATTAAACTTAGGTTCTGTGGTAAAGTTTTGCTTAAATGGTCTAACTGTAACTTCTAAATGTTTTAATATTTTTGTGGATTTAATGGTTGTAAAAAGTTCTGGCTTGGAGTCTGTGAAAAGTGAATCCCATTCTTTATTCATGGACTAATTACAGCAGAGCAGTTGCCAAGTGATCTTCTCCACAGCACCCATGAACTTCAGCCTTGAACTGAAGAAGACTTATCAAATGGTGAGAAAAAGTGTGGTTGTCATGCCTATTAAGTTAGGGATGCTCTATTACTTTTTCCTGCTTAGCACTGATTCTGTTATTTTATAGGTATTGAAGTTAGATTTTTGTAGGATAATTTTTGGGACCATAACCTAATATCTCCTCCGCACCCCATATTTCAGTTGTTAATTTTTCAAGCTTTGTTTTCTTCCTCACTGTCCTCAGGTTCAAAAATAATTGTTGGTGATATACTGAATTCATTAGCTAGTTTCTTTATTACTTTCTTTAACCTTAGTCCTGTGCATGTGCTTAACTCTGTTCACATGAATAGTTTTATCAGTGGTACTTCTTAGAAGAGTGAAGTTCAGGGTATGTGAAACTGTTTGAAAGACTGAAGCTTAAATTTGGCAGATATGTATGCCCGCAACTAAATGAAATGCTACTGAAATGAATACAGGAGTGGGGGATCTGGAAGTGCTTTTAGCTAGTATTAGTTTGCTTGCTCTTTTGCTGTACAATTTGTTTCTTTTAAGACTGATGCAAGTTGTTAATTTACTTCTGTAGTTTCCCAGTTTCTGGGAAATTTTGAGCTCTGAGCTTTGCAACATTTGTAAAATTTTAGTAGTGCTCATAATTCTCCTAAGAAGAACAAAAAGTTATGTTTAGCTATTTTATGAAAAGGTGAGTGAATATACAGAGGAGCTAATTCTCTCTGTAACTCACTGCCTTAATCAGGTCTTTAGTCTTACTTATAAGAATAATTAGGTAAAGATTTTTATATGTATAGAATTATTAAGCATGATCTTGAAAACGGGGCGTTTCCTTCCTTTTACAGCTATAAATAAAAGATGGAATATTGATAGCAGGGGCTTCCATGTGTAAGAATATAGTTGTTAAGTGTTGATGTTGGCTTCCTGGTAATTTAGATTGGTGACAGATTAAAATAATGGTGCACAGAATGATCCATACTTCAGGAGATGGATCACAGTGACCAGAAGTTCAGAGAATGCTGAGAGATGCCCCAGACCTTTTTTGGTATGTCAACAAATGGCTCGATTTCTGGTTTCGTTTAGTAACAATTGCAGAGCAAGGAGTAAAGGGGACAGAACCCTATTAGTGGCTTATGATTTCCACGGTTTATCCTCTTGGGATACAAGATATTAACCCTGTCCCAGCTGTTTACCAGACTGGGTTTGGAAGCACAAATGTGTTTAAATTGCCAAGAGAGATGCTGAGCCCTTTATGCCAATATCTGAACTACACCCTATGTTAAGAATTACTTTTGTACTGTTATCAACCACTAAACTTATTTAATCTTTGCTGGGATTCTTTACCATTTCATGTTTTAAAACCAAGGTTTAATACTTAAACCAGAAAGAAGCAGCAGTTTTCAGGCACAGTGCATTGAGATGTAACCCAGAGGTCATTTATTTTTAATACAGATTCAACAATCCGTTTCTTTGTTCTTTCTCAGCCTTTTTTTTTTTTTTAGTTTTCTTTTAGAGAGCTGATTCTTGAATTAACTTTGAGCACTTAACTATTTGCATTCCCTTCATCAAACAATTAATCTTGCACTGAAGTAAAAATACTTGCAAGAGTATGGGAGAGAAGTCGGAATCCACGTTAGTCCCTTGTGTCTCGTATTTGACTTTGCCTGTCTTGTAACCAATGGGCTGGATCCTGACTAGCACCAAAGTGTGAGTCTGAGTATAATGAGAGTAAGGAGCTGGGCTCAGTTTTGAACATGTTTTTGATACTACAGACCTAGTGAAAGATAACAATAGGATGCAAATTGATTTTCATATTTAAGCACTTATTTAGTTGTTTAGCTGAGCAGAGTTTAGATACTCCAAATGTTTAAAGTTAAATGGTTTCAAGGCTTTAAGGCATTTTTTGAATGGATGTAATTCTGCTTCAACAGAAGAAGAGGTAGGCCAATGTCAAACAGTTTTGAAAAGCTTGTTTTCATTACCCTGCTAAGAATGTAACTTTGTTTCTTTTGTTCCATCCCCTTTTGATTGACTCACTTTCACTTCCCTGACTCTTCTTCTACCTGTTGTGTTCTGCTAACCTTTCCTCTAATGTCCAGTTTTCTATTAACTTTTCCACACTGATTATTCTTTGTCTCTCTTATTTTTTACTGGTGTTTTAGAAAGGTCATTATACTTTTTCAATTTCTTTCCTTCCTTCATCAGTTCCTGCAGTCCAGCAACAAATAAAACCCTCTGATTTCAAGTACGCCTTTTTAATGAGAAATACACAAGTTAAAAATTTAGTGCTATATCAACAGGAAGGGTAAACAGAGCATTGTGGATGCTATTTATAGAAAAGGAAGCGGGTTTTACATATTATTAAAAACTATTCCCTAATTTGGGATATCGGATCCAGGCAGTAAGATCAGGATTTTAAGATGATGCTTTGAAAATCACTATGCTTATTCTAAAAAAATAATAAAAAAAAACCCAACCCAACCAAAAACCCCACAAAAGTCCAGGTATACTGAATAGACTGATTAAACTTGATGTGGCTGTTTTATTGAACTGTGCATCATTGAACTTTTTTTAAGCCTTAGGAAAGACAGTATGGAGTTGAAAGAGAAGCAGGGATCTCCATGAAGGGCAGTCGGTTATAGTCGTGGTAAGTTAAAAAAAATTACAATAATGTATTTCTGTTAAATTTTCACCCTTATGAAGTGACCTGTATTTAGGGCCCTATTTGCCTTGGCAAAATGAAGCCAGTTTTATTAAAACAGTCTCTACATTCTCTGGATTTGTTTATGCTATCGACCTGTAATGATTGTGTTCTGTTGTATCTGACTTTGTGGTGTAACTCCTGAGTGAAAACAATAAGTGACATAAAAATCATTATTTTCACAGTGATTATGCTACAGTGTTTTCATGCCTGGTTTCTGAGCAAAACAAGATATATAGGATCATGTTATCTCCTAATAACTTTCGAATCCGCTGCTTAATTTCAGCTGCGTTTGATATAGAGGTAGAGGTCACAAAGTCAAGTTTCTGCAATTTGAATGAAATTTAGCAGCTGTGGGTAGAGAAGGGACTCAAAATAGTGCCCCCGGGGTAGAAAAAACTGCAGCACAGACTCAGAAACTTTTTGTTCTGTTCAACCTGTTGCCTTGCAGGTCGGCATGCTTGGTTGGTCTGCCAGTCGACACGTGCAGCTCAGACCTAGCCACAATGTGAGCTACCTCTTGTGCTCCTGACCATCAGAAGCTGAAATTTAGAGAAATCTGTTTAGAAGGGAATGGGAAAACAGCCAGGCTAGCTTCGGCACACGTGTGTTGCTGGCACCTATAAACATGCTGATAGGTAACTCGACTTCATTACTTCTGCTTGTCATGAAAAAAAACTTGGTTTTGCCAGGGCCTTCTAGTCTCCCAAACCACTTGTGAATCATTCCATGATATGGTATTTTCTATACCTGGATTAGAAACATGTTTTTCTTGTCCATGTCAGGGAAGGGAACTGTTGAGACAGCTTCAGTATTTAATTTCTTTGTTTGTTTGGATGTTAGCACTGAGCTATTCCTTAGGCTGTCAGAATTGTAAAACTGTGTTTGCAGCTCTCTCCAGAAACTGACTGTAATTTAGACTGCAGCTATGTGTCCCTGACCCATCCTCCAACCTACACTCTTGGAACAGTGTAGAAAATATGCATTGTACTCCAGTTAACTTCCTTTGTGAAGAAAGATGTGGAGCTAGATACAGGGACAGAAAACAATATTAGGATCAGGCTACATCAAGTTACCACACTGCACTACAACTTAGGAAATGCTGAATCTGTAGCTGTGTGATTTTGTCACCAAAATTGTACTCAAAGGTCTGGTCTGTCCATTAGTCTCAGTCAGTGAGAAATGGGCAGACTACACTTGCCAGAGGTGCTGCATCACTCACTGTACAGGCTCAGGTAGGCACACTAACTTGGCATATATCTGATATTTTAAAGTTTTCTTTGTAATTTTAGACAGGGGTCAAGATACAACACTCTTTAAACAGAATTTAGTGCTGTAGCATATTCTTTAGAAACAGTTGAATTTCTCAGAATAACAGAAGCCTAAGAGTCATGCATATGAAATGTAAAATTTGAAAGAAGTAAAATGAGAAAAAACCCTTCCAGTTCAGTATCATAAAGTAACTGTCTTGAAATGCCAGCTTTTTGTTTGTCCTCCTACCCAGTTGAAAACCATCAACCTGACAACAAGGAACAAAAACTTGTGATACTCTTTTCCATTTTCTGCTAATTTTCATGGGATTTTTTTTCACAAAATCAAAGCCAAGAAGAGAACAATTAGGCATGATCAAAAAAAATCTCCAAACAAACTGTATTCCATTTTATGAAACTTTTGAGTTGTCTGTTAGATTCTCAAATCCTTTCATTTGGTCCCAGCTTTTTTGTTTGTTTGTTTTTAAGTATTGTTGTTTCTGCAGAGCTGTCTTTATTAAAGGAATGAAGAAATTGTGTTTTGGTAGGTTTCTAGGATCCATTATTACGAGTAGTCTTGTCTAGTGTCACTGGTTAAATATGACTTAATGGAACCTATGGCTAGCTTGCTTTTAAATGGTTATAATATATAAAAATATTGCAACTTATAACATTTTCCTTTTAAAGATCAACATAGATGTGTTTTTAGTAAGAAGAATAAGGTCAAATAATGAATGTTAAGTTTTGTGTGAACAGCAATGTGGTGGTGTATCCTTGTTTAAGATGATGTTGTATGCTTCCTGTGTTTTAAAGGGTGTTCACGAAGTCCTTAAACCTAGCAAAGAATTTTCATAAGGATTTTTTCTTTTAAAAAGCTGCCACTGTTTAGTCTAAAAATGACTAATTCTAAACTGCGTTTTATTATGTATTTTTGAAGACTTTGGTCTTGGATGCTACCATATGTGGTCAGATACCTTCACAGTCATGAAGACCTCAATAAATTCACAGGCCTATGCTGTGTCCCTAAAATGGATGTTGTGGGACAGATTTTAAGAAGGTTGAAGCACTAAAAAGTGACTTGCACAATAGACCAAAGAAACCAGGATAATTAATTTTTAGAAAATTATAAATAAAAAATTATATTTCAAGTAATATCAGTAAAAGCTTCCATAATATGCTGTCACTACCTGTAAAATTCATAAGCAATTTTAAGCCAGCTTTCTTTAAAGAAGGAGCTAAAAATTCCTATAAATAATATGTAACTTCAAGATGTATGGAACTCCTTTATTACGTGCTAAATACTGTAATAAAACAGGCTATCAGTAGGTTTTGCTGCATGTTACTAATTTTATTTTTTTTTAATCTTGATATTTTTGCAGGTGTGTGGAGGAACAGGTCCTGTTCTCGCTGTTGTTACGCCCACATAGGCAGACTCTGTAATTGATTATGTGTGGGTAGGGCCCTATTGAAATTCAGGAGATTCTGCAGTAGTGCGGGGTTCTTTTTGTGAAAGTTCAGTTGCAAGATCAGGACCCTACTGTGACTCCTTACTGTGAATTCTGTCACTGTCTCATTGATTGTGCTGGAACCTGCCTATTGGGATAATGTAAGTCCTGCTTTTCCCCCACATGTACTTTAGATGTGAATTAATCATAAAGCATTTCTAATTAGAAAATTAGTATAATTTACATGCATTCTTTTAATTATGTTTTTTTGGCAGTACCAAATACTATATTCCTCAAAACTTCTTAATGGCACTGAGGCTTTGTGGATAGTTGGTCACATGATGAGAAAATTCAGCTGTAAGTACATCGAAATGATTGACGTTTTCCATAGTTAGTCTTCACTGATGTTGACAAACTAAGTGATAAAAATGTAAATCAAGAGGTTTGACTTAGGTCAAATTATTTCAGTTCTTTTTAGAAAATATATACAGTATACCCATTAAGGATTTTATTATTCTTAGGTAATTCACTATGGGACCCTGAAGTTCTTCCCTACTGCAATTAGATAGGGAGTTCGAAGTTTGTTTTCTTTATTTTCAGAATAGTGTGTCTCTGACTTGCTTTGTCTTTTGACCAATGAACTTTTTGAAATTTTTAGATCTATGAAAACCATTTATACCACTAACATTTGTGTAGATATTGCAAACTGATTTACTAACGTAGTTGTCTTGCTGGGTTGAACATTGAAATGTTAATCAATATGCACTTCTATTTGTGTCAGTGTACCTTGGTTAAATTAAACTGAGCTGGCATTTTGAATGAATTTGATCATACATGCTGATTAGCTATAGTCTTAGGCAGGAACTACATTTTACCCGTATCATATGTCAGTGGATTCACCCAAAAATAACTATAAATATCTATGCTTGGGTTAAGGAGGAAGTTCTTTTCCTGTAGCTATGGGTACAGTCATTGCTTTAACTCCTATTTTTATATACAAATGAGCAAAAACTACATGTAGGTATTTTCCCTGTATAACAAAAGGGGTATTGTAAACTCTCTGCCCTTTTTTATGATGTTGTATTTCCTTTCTGGTATTTAAATTCAAGGATGTTTTCAACTGTGTCTTAGTATCAAAAAAAAAAAACAAATGGAAGAACTGGAAATGGTACTGAATTTGTGGATAATTATTGAGGGGCTGTAGAGGTCTACAGGAATTGTGTGTAAGGACAATTAGAGATTCTTTCTCATGAAGCAAGGACACAGATAATAATTGATGAGTAAAGGTTAAGGAGCACAAGATTATTTTTATTGCTTGGCACAAGAGCAGCATGAAATGAAAGTAATTTGAAGAAAGAGCAAGACCAAAAAAGAAATCAGACTCAGATCAGAAACAGACTAGAGAGTCCAGTTAAAAAACCAACCAACCAAACAAAAACCCCAAAATCAAAATGCTTAATATGGGTTTGAAAAATATACCTGAAAGGAGAACTAAATGGATATATACTGGTATTTTTCATTGCACTGCATGTATGATAGATTAAAGTTTAAAATTTCCAATAAATGCTTTTCTCAAAGTTTTTGATTTTCTTCTGTTAGAAAGGAGTATAAGAACTTTGAAGCATTGAAGAAGACTCAGTCACCACTTGTGAATCACAGTATGAATTGAGGATTCAGGATGACAGTTACAACTAAGAACAGAGGACAATGGGTTGCTAAATAAAATTAGTGCTAAGCAGAAGCCATAATTTCCTGCTCAAACACATAACTTAATGATTTTGAAATGCATCACCTTCAACAGTGCTCAAACCATGATTTTATTATGTTCCTTACAGGATGGGTATTTTCAGAGTTCTAGTTTAAAAACCTGAACAGTGATTCTTTTGAGATTTTGCAATATAAAATGAAATTGAGATTTTTCAATATGAAATGAAATCATGATTTGAGAACACTGGATGTTGCATTTTGCATTAAAAAATCTTGATCAGTGTAATTTCTTTTTAAAATGTTTAGACCTATAGGTTTGCTGTTTTCACCTTTTAATCCTAATGGCCATATATATTTTTACTCTCAGTAAGCTGGGTAAAGTAAAGAAAAGCAGAGGGGGATTAGGTGATTGCAAAAAAAACTCCTAAACACAGCCTTCTAGCTGTGCCTCTAGATCAGAAGTACCTCAGAATAGATCTAGGTTCAGAGGAGAAAAGGAAGGAAAGTGACATGCCAGTGAGTAGGGTATGAGGAATCTGTTGCATGTTTCATCTGTCTCTGATTTTTTCTCTTGTCACCACTGAGAGGCAGATCACCTGGGTGTGACTGCTTCCCCTTCCCGTGATCACAATTTCCCAGTACTTTGAGGGAGATAATGTTGGGGCATAGCTCTGTTCTGCCTGCCGCAGTGCTGCTACAAATACTGGGAAGAGAGTGACTTCTGAGTTGTCTTGTGCTATAACCAGCTCTCCGATACTCACTGCTGCTTACCCCTGTTGTTGAGTACCTGATCTGATTGTTTCTTTCGTTTAACTCCATGCTGTGATGCCATAAATGACTGAAACCAGGTCAAAAGCAAGAAGACAGATATCAAGAGAAGGAGATGATGTTTTGGAGTGTAGGGAGTGGGCATTTGCTGCACAGCTACACATTGTCAGCTCTTGAGAATACCTCAAGAGCTGAAATGCCAAAACTACAGCAACGGAGTAAGTTTCCTTCTGTGCACTGAGAAGGAAGAGCATAGGAATGTGCCTGAACATTCAGCATGTTAGTTGTTGTAAGTCTGTGAAGATCTTTTCCTCTACTACTGTTTGCACTCTGCTTGTATTTGTGACTGTCCTGAATGTAGCATGTCTTTGTTTGTGTCGAATGAGGCACTCCTCACATTGTAACATCATGAACATTGTTTTTCTTCAACCCTTGAAAGTCAAAATATAGTAGCATAGATAGCTGTAACAAGTTAGCAATAAATGTGTCACCAAAGAATTTTCTTGTTTCACAGTATTTATAGGAAAAACAATGTTTTATGTGTTTCATATACTTC
>VYZT01028375.1:5257-33694 GCA_013400735.1 Pomatostomus ruficeps | reverse complement strand
ACATACTATTTCAGGATGGACATTCAAAACATGCCTTCAGGTCCTGGAATTGATTCCCAGAAGAGGATGAAGCAATACTCCCATGTACTAAACCATATTCTAAACAAGATACCAGAGGAGGTGTGGATAAGATTAAGAGTCTGGGGAACTGAAGATGTATTTCACAACCTATTAATTTTGGCAGCTCTTTAGAGGATGTGTGCAAACACTTCCAGGAACAGTCATCTCTCAGCAATGCATTACTAGCAGCTTTTCCCTACTTTGTATGAACTACAATAAAACAGTGGTAGTCACACTACCAGGATTTGTTTGGCTCTTCCTCAATCTGTGTCAAGTAAACATGAATTGTAGAAAATGTTGCTTGTTTTCATTATATACAGGCACTATTTTTTTCTCAGGTATCTTTAAAAAAAAAAAAAAAAAGAGGACAAAATTTCAGTTAAAGTCTGAATAGGACAGAGACTCTATGTAACACTGCATATCAATATATACATTTACAAACCCAGTGTAGAATCCCTGAATATGCTTATGACTTCTGGCATTATTTCTTGTTTCAAAACACCAGATTCACTTTCCACATTCCTTTTTTTCTTATTTCCAATTTTATCACTTAAAAGCAATTTTGGAAGCTTTTACCATAAAACATTAAGGTACCTTAGTAAAACTGACAGATAAACAGCAAGAGGTTAAAGATCAAGTCTCCCTAATGTTTCTTAAGAGTTTTAAGTGATTCTAGTTTTGTAGAAATAGAAGTAATAAGGAAATTGTTAAAGTCTGCTTCAGCAAAAAGTGTAGGAAATAATACTAGGAAGAAACCATTTGAAATAGAAGTCAATACAGAGTTTATAAAGATGATGTATCCATGGATTTAAAGGATGTCAGCTGTCACTCATAAAGATTATCTGGGAAATCAATTTTCTCTTGTAAAACTGCAAACTTCAAGGTAAGCAACTGCATCTCTAGAAGAATGCTACCTCTCCAATTAAACATAATGAATGCTAACTCCAATCCCAACACCTGTCAGTACCTTCAAAGGAAATTGCAGCCATTTCCAGAGGTAGCATCCATTAAGGTGGCACTGTCTGTAGTGACAAATTTAAGTCAATATAATACAAACACAATGTTTGAGTAAAGGCAGCTGTAGAAACATCCACTGTCAATGATGCAAAGCTATCTCAGCAGAATAATGGTATTCTTCCATCCTCAGTGTATCAGGTCCAAAGGAAATGCAACACTCTGCAATATTCCCACTACTAGGGATCAGCAGCACAGCAATTCAACTGGAGAACAATTTTATCCAGTTTTGGTTTTTCAGGCTTTCTGAAAAACAATGTTTAACACTACCGCCATACACCTATTTCAAAAGTTATGCTGATACCCACAATGGGTAATACCGGAGACAGCGTTCAATTTTCCCTGAACAATACTTTTTTTATTATTTTAATTAAACAGATTATGGATTTTCTATTCCAATGATCACTGACAAAATACATGTCCAGTATATCCTCCTTCCCTAGTCTTTAAGAGAAGCCACACAGAGCTCGAGATCAGACAAGCCTAAGTGTACCATAGATAACCTGCACACACAGCACTGTGCATGGGAAGATCTGGCAGCTATTTCCATTGTTAGACACGTGGATATCAACTTATCTTCCGAAAAATGTGCATCATAGGTATTATAATAATGTTAAACTGGTTTTTTTTTTAAGCAGACTTTCAAAATAAGTCATTTCTGCTCCCAGCTGGTCACATGCATCTGTGCTGAAAGCCACCATATTGTAGGAAGACCGGCAGAATGGATGGCAGATTCTTGCCAATTGCAGTTTGTTGCTTCCCAGATCCAATTAAGCCAGTATTTACAGTGACCTGAAGTTATCGTGCTGGGCTGTGACCTGGCACACAGTCACCTCTGCCAGCTCGGCCACAGCAGTGCTCAGCCAAGGTACCGGGAGGAAATGCTAACTCAGACCCGAGTGCCAGAAACAACACCAGCCCTTTGGCACTACGCTTCATTGCAACAAGCCTGATTCCCCAGATGGGAACGACAGAAACCAGCAGAGGTGAATTTCACAATCCCATGAGACCACCTTGTCTTGCATTACTAGGAGCATTCCCTTCTGAACTCTGAATTATTGAACACTTAATGTACTAAATACACTTAGCAAGCACCTGCTCCTGGAATGGCTGTTTACAGTAAAGCCAAAGGCCATCAACTTCTTTCCTAGAAACATTCTGTAAAAGATGGTCTCTCCTAAGAAAACTGCACTGCAGAAGGGTAGGGCATTTTTTGTTGTTTGGTTGGTTGCTGTTGTTGTTGTGGGATCTTGGAGGAGGGGGTGGGTTGGTTTGGGTTTTTTTGAAAGCTACAATCCATGTACTAAAAACCTATCCCACCGAACTGCTGGTTGTTTCTGCAGATGAGGCAACATAACCATGAACTGGCACTTTATAAAAGCCCAGAAGTCAAAATGACTAGTTTGATTATTTTCACATTAATGTGAGACTGATCTAAACTAAACCGTTCTTAAAGAGGCTGAGTCTGTTCAGAAAATAATACAGATTGCTAAATACGCGACAAGGTCTTCTGCTGGTAATTAGACACCTGCTAAACACAAAACCCAAATAATCAAAGTATGGCCTTCCATAAGGAGTGGGTTTGGGTTTTTTTTTTGCGGTTTTTGGTTTGTTTTTTCCCTAAACATGGTGAAAATCAGTGAGTATTTCCTATACCAAGAAGGTGTTATTGGAAGTTTTGTTCCTTAGTTTTCTTTTCCTTTTGGCAGTATATTGGTACTGCACCGTTACTGAACCATATAATTGGTTCCTCAATCAGGTACAGCACACAGCATGAGCTCCTGAAGCTACATTTACTGAGCAAGGATGTACTATGGATGGCTCTTCATGGCAAGTCTGAGCTGAATTTGGAACAAAAAGCAACAATATGAAGTCTCATTTCAAAGAAGAACAAATTAACACTCCCTCAGATAAGAATTTCCTAATACAACGTGATTTCTCATTGGGAAAGGAACATTTCAAAACAGCAATGTATCTTCTCAGGCCATCTTAGTCATTTCCCGTTACTGAAGTTACCTGTGCCTCAATCACGATTTTAATCTTCACAGCAGAGATTCTTTGATCTAAGGCAATCAGTTGAAGGGGAAGAAGAAAATTTAAACCCAAACAAAATAATGCTTTTTAATGACTCTTTAAAATGACTGTGTTGAGTACCACAGGAGCATGAAAGATTGTCTCAGAAAATAGGATAGCAAATGTGGACAATAAACATCTTGACCAGTGAGCAAAAAGGTGCTTTAAATGCTGTCTACAAGAAGTTACAAGAACACAACAATTCAGTGCAAAACTGTGAACTAAACAAAAGTAGTACAATATAGAAGCTCTCCCTAATTATCATGGTGGTCTCATTCAAGATGGCTAGAATGTTGCAGGAGTATTTCAGGACAGCCTCAGGTTTTTCCACATCCTCCACCCTAGCCAGCAACAATTATAAAAATGTGTTTCATTTAAGCTTTTTCATAAGCCACAAAATGAAGGATATAAAAGAGATACTTGATTCAAGCAACACATTCTTCCTGTTCAATTAGTTGAAAGTGATGCGTAGATCTTTCAGAATTTAAAATATTGAATGGGATGTTTCCATATTTTGATGAACCTGAGTCAACCTACTAAATTAAGCCCAAGTCCATTCCTCAAACACATACCTGCAAGTGTTCACAAACAGCATACTCAACCCTCGTCACTTAAAACATAAAATTTCATCTGTAAAATTGCAGCAGCTCATTTTGAGAATCTGAGGAGCAGACTGCTTGTGTCTTATTAGGCAGCCTGTTTATTGCAAACCTATAGCAGGACTTTCTTCCTTACTCAGTATCAGAGTACTTTCCACTCACTTTCCATGGCAATGTATTTTTAGAAACAAGGTAAAAATACATACAATGTCATGAAAAGAAGAATCTTCCAAATCTATCAGCACTCCTGCAACTTAAGTAAAACAAACATCTCAGTTACTGCAACCTGTTTGAGCACACATCTTAGATATCCTTATCCCTGGACAAGATCCCTTTGTCTCAAGCATTGAATTACTGTCAACAATAAATACAAGGCATGCCTGTATTTTGTACAGCCCATTATCAATCAAACTCTGAAATCAATTCAAGTTACTGGAAACTGAGGGGTGGTTCTTTGGTTAAGCAAGTGCATCTGCTACTCTGTACCCAGGGCCTCATTGGATTTGTGGAAAAGCTGTGCAAGTATGAAATATTTACCCCAAAATCCCACTTCCCATTTACAAAAAGGATCCGCTTATAAAGATCCATTGTGTCAAAATGTTTTGAAAATCAATACAAAAAGCCTTAAATGTCACCAGAGCCGTAATTTAAGCAAAATTACACATGGAAGAAAAACACGAGAGGATTTCATGCTGTGACCTAGGCAATACATCATTTCAGAAAATTTAAGATTTTTGTTTATTAATAAGATATACCTTAATATATTAAGATATATCCTATATCTCAGTAAGGTATTTGGCCAGAGGCTTACAGGGTTAAAAAGCCCCAAACTAAACTAAACCAAAATTTCTCTCCCCCTTCTCTCCGGAAGTAAAACTTGTTTAAAACGTTAATTGCACTCAGCCACAGCATTTGAAAACCAGCATTAAACAATCCCCATTAAGCTTCTTCCAATTACTGGAAGGAGATGCGACATCCTACTTTACTACTGTCTGAAAACACTTAAGGTCTTTGATTCAATTTAGTTGACAAGATGACTCCACAGGGAGGGTGGATAAACAGCAAAATATTATCAGATTTCACTGCAAATGGGGGCAAGATTTAAACTACTTAAACAAGTCCTCCTACGACAGTAAGAGGCAAACCCACATTTAATAGTTTGCATTTCTACTCATTTCAGGAAGGCATTAAAAATACCAGTCTCTAACAACATTAAAGTTCAGTGCATGTAAGATAATAATATTTAAGTGTTATTATGAGTTACAGATGATGGTTGAAGCTTATCAAGAAATAGAACAGCTTGCTCCTCCTAAAGGTATTATACTTTCATTTCACAATGAGTGGTTTGCACTTCTTTTGCCACCAGATTAACTAAAAATAAATATTTTGGAATTAGAGCTTTCTTTAGAGCTACTACAGTTTAATATAACAAATAACCCAATAAATAAAAGCCAAGTTAGTAATTTCAGCAAATAAGATAATGACTCCAGTGGATGTACCTGTCCTCTTAACTATTCTTTTGATAAGACAAAAGGTCTCCACAGTCTTCAGCAAGGCAGCTGGCTGTGTGTTGGTATGCAAAGCCGTGGGAAGCAGACATTCTCTCTCTCCAAGAGGCAAAATGCACAATAATATAAGGCCAGCAGATGTTCCAGCGCTTTCTCCTAAAACCCAAGCTATGCTTCCCTGTGAGCTGCCCCCCAGGCACAGCAGGGAAGGGACAGAAGGCCATGGCTGTTGAGAACCCAAGACAGAAGACAGCGGTTCCCTCACGTTGCAGAGGTGCAGCACAACACCCCCATCACTCTGCAGACATTTTCATCTCCTCAGGACTCTCTCTAGGTGACCTGGGGGTTGGTGGGAGGAAAAGGAAAGTGCAAAGTAAGACACAAATCTGCTCAGTGATTCCTAACAATCCTTTCCTATAAAATAAAGGGGAAACAAACACACATGAAGATTTTTTTGTGTGCTGTGGGAAGCTCTGTATCTGTGTCATACAGGACAACTGGAATGTAACTTTCACAAGCCAGAGACTACAGACAGGTCCAATTAGGGTTTTTTCTCCTAAATTACCCAGATGAAAGAAGACAACACTATTCATGTGAATAAAGCAAAGGATTATTTCTGACAAGCAGAGAATCCTCTTTAAGATATATGTATAATGAGCTAACCTACATAATTTAACAAGACAGTAGGAACACTAAAATAGCTACTGTTGTTAATATTGTCACAATGTGATTTACAGTTCTAAGTAGTTATTTCATTACGAGTTTATTCCTAACTGTATTATTATTATTATCCCATTCCTAACTGTACTGTTTAAAGATACATTTCTACATTCCACATTTTGGAACTTCAATAATGACATTACTAAGGACCATACTCTTAATGGAATAATGGCCTATAATGTTATCACATTTTTTAAAATCTAGGTAGGTTTACATTTTTCAGTATTGTACATTAGGACATAAAAATGACGTATTTTTGGGCAGGCCCCTTATTAAGGCAATGAAGTCTATTAGACATCCATGAATAAAAGTTTAAAAAAAATATTCAATCATCTCCTAGCACAACAGCAACATATAAATTGTAGGACACAAAGGTATTACAGTGAATTTTCTAAACGAGCCTTCTGTAAGACATCAGACAAACGCTTCCAGTACACAAATTCCAGTGAGTGTTTTGTTTTACCACACTTTTTATTTCTAGAATATGGGACAGCTGAATCCTCTTCAAATACTACGATACTCACGCAGATGTGAGTGCACACTCTCACAGACAACTCACGCACGCATTCTCTACACCAGCGCACTGATGTGTGTGAAAACACAATTCATACAAGTAAGACATCTACAGCTCACCGGTAGATCTGTAATGGCCACGTTGCTTGCGATGGAGTGGGCACAGAATTGGTTGGACTCACCAACATGGCACTGTATATGTTGGAAGCAACCACAAGTATACAAAGTAGAATTGGTCCTATGATGGCCCCTTCCAGCCCCAGGTAATACGCTCCACCAGCTACTGCGAGGCCTGTCAGGTAAGGGTGGCCACCTCTGCCACAAGAACAAAACGATTAAATTAAGAACAACAAACATAAACAATTATGAAATGTGGATTAAGAATGAAGTTTTACTAAGCTTAGGAAATGACACAGCTGGCTATAGCTACCCATATTTGCACTATAAACTGCTGCCGGAATGGCTGCACAAAGGTTCCAAGCTATATTCAGAGCCGAATTTGCACAAGAGATCAAACACTGTTGTAGCATGGAACGCTGGTAATATCCACAACGGAGCAGTTACTTTACAGACATCTGCTGAAGAATGTCTGAAGGACTTAATGGCAAAAACACTTCCATTTTGAGAATGGGCTAATAGTTGGTTACACAGACTGTTCACGCTTTATAGTCAAGAACTGTTAAATATAAATTAACCGTTAAATTTTAACACAATTAGCACCAAGTACTATGAGCACCCCTGAGCAAAGCCATTCAGTTACATGATGATAGCAACTTGCAATGCATCTTTCAGAGAAGAGTTAGCATATAGTCTTTAAAGAAACAGCCATGTCTTCTCATTTGGTTATAAAAAAGCTTCTCATATTGAGTGTTATCATTAGCTTTTAATGTTTTCAGATTAAAAACAAAACCAGATTTTAAAGAGCATATTAATATTTACTGGAAAGTTGGGGCCAGCAAAGCTTTTTGATAAGAACTCTTATGGTAGCAAGTAAACCATGCCATTTTTATTTTCTGTGTCTCAGTTCAGGTGTAAAGTATGAATCCTACCAACAGCATTTACACAAAACCTACTCATCATTCTTCATTCTTTACACCTAAAATAATGATGGCAATATAGAACTGTGTAAGTAAAACTGCAGTTGAAACTTAGCACACAATTCTCAGAAAATTCCTCTGAATTCTGAGTGTAATACATAGAAAATACCAGCTAGTCAGTTCAGAGCTCCAGCAATCCCTGAGGTTTCTACTACAGTCCTGATTTCTATTCAACTCCCAAATTTTAAGTCTTTGCCTTCATCACAACTGTGTGCAAAATGAGGCCATGAAACATGACCTATTAAATCACAGACACCTCAATCATGTCTCACCTAGATCAACCTACTGGCAGGACCAGATGGCTTTCCTGAGGGGACAAACTTGACCTTAAAGTTTTATGTTTCTCCAACAATAGACACTATTAATTTCTAAACCTTTAAAAACTTCAATTTTTTTCCCAGTATTTGGAGCAGTTTAAACATTTTTTTGGCTAGTTTTCTAAATTAAACAGGAGATCACCTGATAAAATAGGGCTACAGTACAAAAGTAATCCATTTAGAAAACCCTGCAAAACCTAATTATAGCTACTTCAAATAGGTTTAATCTAATCTGCAAGACAGCATGATGCTTACTGTTCAATTTATTGGGAAGAATACCATTTTCCTCCACTGTCAGAAAATCTATTCCTGCCTCCTATATTTTCTGGACATTAAACAGAGTTTGCATCCTCTACAGTCCAAAAAATGTATTCTAGTAAGCAGAAGAATTATTGGCTGTCTAAATAGCTACTAGCCTTAAATTTATCTGTGATTTATTGTTGGAAAAAAAAAAGTAATTTGGATTATACTTCACTTATTAGCTTTAATTCATGCAAAATCACTAGAGCCACAGTCTATGAAAATTAGTATTAATATTGGGCATAGTATGATTAGGTACTCCTTGTTCAGTGTAATTATAGTTAGTGAACAAAAATACTAACTTCTAACAACAGAACTGAACCAGTTTATGTCCTTATTCTACATTTACTCTCCTGTAATAAAAATCGTCAGAAATGAGGGTCCAGTACCAGCATGTAACTAAGTCTTTACCATGAGTTCCTCAATTCAGAGAGTTCACTGGGACTGTTTCTGATGATCAGGACTGAAGCAGTAACTAGAGAAGTACACCCTGATATCAGTATTGTACATGGCTGTGATCAGGTCCTGTACCTATGAAAGGTGAAAGTTCATGTCTTTGCCAGCTCTGTTTAACTGTGCTGCTCTGTCTTCCAGTCTGAGCTGTATAAATATAAACATCACGAGGTATTTCAGCTGCACAAAATGCACATTCACAAAAGTGAACATTTCAGGTGCATCCCACAAACGACTGCAAACATTGACTTTGTCGCCACCATTTGGAGTTTGTTTCTCTGTGTACAAACTCAGAGCTGAAACCAGAAGGTATTTCAAGTCAAGAGAGGCAGCCAAACACCTACCAAGTTTCTTCAAGAAATCTGTGCCTACTTCCCACAATAGGAAAACAGCATTGGCTACTGTCTCAGCAGAAACCCATCTCCAGTTTTGCAATTTCAACAGACTTTTGCACTCGAGTATGGTGACAGAACAAACTAATCCTCAAAATTCATTCTGAAAAATTAAACTACTTTTTTTAGGTCCCTAACTAGCTCATGGTTTTATCTGCTCTGCAGCATCATCTTGCATTAGGCAATATACACGAAATACCACACACCTTCAGTCAATAATTAGATAAATAGAAAACATAAACTAATTCTAGCAATCCCAACTGAAACAGTTCACTTTGCTGATTTTGAGTTCAAGACCTCTGAAGTGTCAAAGTTCACAGAAAAGAGGCCTCGGAAAATGAAGGCACCTAGGCCAGTAAGACTTCTTACTATGAGGTTATTCCTGTGCTTGAAGATACTGTTTTGCATGCTTCAGAAAAATAAGTTTAATTAAAGGCATCAGTGATTGTCAATCATTTTTACAATGCTAACTTTAAAAAGTGTTCAACGTACTTACCCTGATATATCTGAATAAATTGCTGTATCTACAAAATAGGTTGGCAAGAGGTGAAAAACCAAGAGCAAAATGGCTTTGCATCCCTGTCCTTGCACAAGCCACAAATCCAGGACTGCAGGGACCGCTGCCCAGTATGTCCCCAGAAATGGCACCGCTCCAAGGATTGCTGCTAATGCTAGAGCACACAGAAGCAGAAGTGAAAAAAAGACCACAGAAACATATTTCAAAAATATATTTACAGTTACATTCTGACACTTTTGCCACACCAGTAAGTCCCACTTCCATCAACTGTTGTAAATAAAAGCATTGAAGAAGTGCCACATGAGGCTCTTGGTGTTTTATAGCTGTGGTTTAGGAAAAAAGAAAATTACACCATTCCCCATACAGAAGAGCTTCAGCAACTGACAGTCATAACGAGTTATTCCCAAAAGAGGCATCAACTTAGAAATTTTGAAGTTATACCGATCATGCACATTTCAAACTCTTACATAATTTCAAATTAGCAACTGTGTAAGAAAGCACAGGAGCCCAAGTCTCACTGTGACTTGCTGCATCTCCTGCAGTCATCCATAATGGTGAGAAAGCAGGCAAACATGAGATTTTTGACTTACATAGTCCTGTATGCAAACGTGTGCACACCCTTCTGATTACACAAAGACCTGTTGTAATCTAAAGCAATACAGTTCTGCTGCCATAATAATTTAATGCACCAGAAAGAAATATAATACAAAGCACATTTAAGTGGGGTATTTTTCCTTTTTTTTGGTCTCATTAACCAGAAAGCAAAAACTTTTAAGATTCTGCATATAGTTGAAAAAAAAAGACCGATTACTTTTTAAGTAGGCCTAGTGACAATCAATGCCTTTAAGGTAGTTGTACTTTACAATACAGCCATTTCCTATTATACTGGGGTTTCTTGCTTTATAGCTTCCCCTTATGCTTCCTTGTATATAAACGTTTTTCAATTACTATTATTATCATTCCTTTTAGAGAAAGAAAGACAAGAGAGGAACAAGGGAGATTTCCAAAACTAAGATTAAAGAATAAAAGAAAACCAGAGGCTGGTAATACAGTCAGGCAACGGTACTGAGAATAAGAAGCATGCTTCTATCATGCATTTTCACGATACCACCTCTTCCTGCATTTAGGCATCGTGAAAAATGAGCACCTGTCATCTGTGAAATGAACAGAAGCCAAGACAGGCAGAATGAAGTCAAAACCTGAAAAGACTTGGACTGTATACAAGGGAGAAGGAATTGCATTCAGCAAACGAAAGAGAAAGAAGTAAAATAGCTGGCAGGGAATGTGTTGTGGAAACAGAAAAAGCCAAGGCTCAGCGGTAACACAGCAATCAGGACCTCCTCTCCACCCTACCCACAGCCATGTTCTCCAAGACCAGAATAAGCTTTGTCAGAAACACTTAATATTTCTGACTTTGTACAATAACTAATTACATCATATTATTTATAAATATGTTGTAAACGTTCAAATTCTTACCAGATGGTATGAAGACAATGTTAATCCCAAATATAGTGTGAGTCAGCCAAGTGTAGAGTCCATAGAACCCAGCCATTTTGAGGGAAGCATCAAACACACCTCTAGAACGATCAAAGAAATGCTGTTAATTTTTATTAGCAGGAGGATCCTGAGAACTGTGAAGGTAAACACACAAGTTGCTTTGAAAAACTGAAAAGCCATCAGAGCCACAAATAATACATCTCAAAATTTAACACTGAGCCCTCCATGCATCTGTTCCCTCTAAGAATAAACATCCATCGTGCTCACTGGTGTGGAAACNAGAATAAACATCCACCACATCTGTCATTCAAGGCATTTATACATAAAAAACAATGGGTTCCAGGGAAAAATTCCTTGAAAGGAACTGATCAAGCATCAGACCACATTCTCTATCAAAAATAACCTTTTCTCTATGAGAAGTAGTACCATTCCATATACAAACTACTTTTTCCTTCTTCTTTTCCACTTCTAGATGTTCATTCATTTTCCTTACCTGCTCACATTCCTGTATCTGCTCTTTTTCATTGGATCCCCCCAGCTTTTAGGTTGCTTACTAGGTTACATGACTAAAAATCAAATAGCAAATCTGGTAACCTAATTCAATCCTGCTGAATTTACAACCAAAGCTGTAAGTTTTTCAGGTCTCTTCAGTGTGACCACAGCTTCATGAGACAGCAAACAGGCAGCTAAGTGCTGTGACATTTTTACAGTCGTAGGACACGAACACATGTGGAGTATCCCATAACTGAACTGGAAACCCATGCCTTAGGGCTACAGTCACAAACCCCATAATCTCAAACTGCTAAATCTCATTATTGTATTATGTCAGTTTTTCACCCATATTTGAGAAGTGAAGTTTCCCGAAATCACTATTTTAACTTGAATTCAAGTAACCAAACTACCCGTGAGTTCCACAACTCAGAACAGTCCTAACAGTTACATCCTTGCAGCAGTGGTGGCACACACACCCTCTTCGCAAAGACACATGTGAAGTTTGCTGATGTTACGTTCCCATTTATAATTCATGCTTTTAGTTACACTGATTGTGTCTTTGCAGTTTGGGATCTCTGGTAGGAGGGCAAAGAGGACAGGAAGACATACAACAGAAATCTTTGAGCCAGAGGATGAGTTGGAAGAGTTTCATTGCACTTTAAAGGGGAACATAGTCTGCAGAGAAAAGCAGCCTTTTCTGGATCTCAAGTCTGTAGGAGAACAGTTTCCTTCCTCCACTGGGTTCATAAAGCCTTCTAGGAAAGAAACCTTCTCTGATATTAAACTACTACGTAGAATCTTTTCTGAAGCAAGAATTCCAAGACTCCCAGTTTTTGCTTCTTTGGCCACTATCCTCATTATTATTTCTGTAGGCAGTGTGAATATTCTTGCCCTCGTTTCCTACCTAAGGGTTCACTTTTAGATTCCTAAATGACTTCAGAATCAAAATCACCTCATTTAAAATTAATTCACTGGAAGTTACAAGTGCATCATAAACCTCACACATCAACGCTACTGTTCAAAACGTGATATTCTCTTAGCAAACTAACTAGGCACAACTGTTGTCAGCCAGTTTTCCCTTCAAAAAAGGGAAAATACAGAAAAAAGCAGCTTTAAAGAATGACCTGAAGTAACAACTCTAACCTTTGACAGGCAAGAATGATATGGTACATAAAGAGAAGGAGGGAATATTTATAAATATGTGGTGGCCTCAGTTAAAAAAAAGCCTCAATACTTATCAGTTTAGATAAACTTCTATTATATTAAAACAGAAAGTTAGACCAAAATATATAAAATCTACAGATTTTGAAGAGTGACATACTCGTATTTGGATTATAAGAAAAGAAGATTCCGACATTAAAAAAAATTTGGCAAGGAGGCAAAAAAATCCCAAAACCCAAGGCCACAGTAACAATGCCAAATGTGAGCTTACATTAAAAATTCAAGATACTTCCATACTTTAGCTACTCAAAAGTCTTAATTTTCTGCATATTCTGTGACATTTAACTCACGTCTACTCTTTCTGAGGATATCATAGGAGCATAATATCTTTCTAAAAAGAATCTGTGCAGTAATCTTCAAGCAAATCTTCTTCTTATCAAACAGGAATTGTGGCATAAATACCATCACAGTTGTCAAAAATATTTTATAACTGTTGTTGGGTATCTCCTTTTTTTTTTTTCAAAAAGATGTTTTCTGTACTAAAATTAACAAGGTTTTAACCATTTCTATATGTATGCCCCAAAGCTACATTTCAATATACAAGAAGTGAGACAGGCCTCTAGCTTGAGAAAAGTATCTGTATCAACTTTACTCAAAATTAAAATATTCATCTACAAGCAGTCATTTTAGATTTTCCCAATGAATGGAAGACTGTGCTAATTATGGTAACCAAAAGAAAGACAGCAACTCAAGGAAAAAAAGTCTGTTGAAGGTCTATAAAACAAGTTGCTTTCTTAGTCTCAGCTCAAGGACTTGGCAGTCAGATGCACTGGTAGAACAACAGAAAAATTAGTCTAGGACTAACAGGCAGTCCTGGTCTGATCTTGTTCTGCAAGATGACACAAAATATATTTCAATGGCTAAAGAGTGCATGCCTCTGAAAGACCAGAACAGTACAGCATCTCTCTGGGTCTGTGCATTTAACACACACAACTAATCAGCTGAGAGGAGAAGCCATCACACAGTGCTGGGAAGTTGTGAAGCACCAGTGGTCAAGCAGCAAGTGACAGGGGGCTACACCCACTCTCATTCTCCTCCTCTCCTTCCCCTTTGCTTGTGTCTACCTCAACTGAAGTCATAAAAGGTCATAAAAAAGGCACAGGGGATATTACTTTGTGGCAGGCATGGACCAGAAGAACTTTAAAGTCTCTGAAAACTCTTTTTTGCTACTTTCTGGTAAGTGCCACAAAAACTAAAAATCATATCCTAAAGTCTGTAAAAATTCCTATCTGTTTTGCTTCATGGTTAAGGCGGAAAAAAAGTAATTCTGAAAACACTAACCAGAATCCTATCAGCAGTTTGCTTCAGCTACTCTGCATCTGAGATATCAGACCTTATAGGCGATGAGGTGTGCTAGTGCCTGGGCTGCAAGAATTTATTACCATCTGTAAAATGCACACCTTCCTGGTGTAATTATGACAGTAAGTAAGCTTCATCTCTTAATACATTATTGGCACACATACAGCTTCCTTTTATATACAAGAGTAACCGTATGATTCAGAAATCAGAAAATCCAATTGCTGCTCACGTCTCACTCTGGCACTGTATCTGGATGAACCACTTTACCTGCGAGAGCTGTCATCTGCAAATGTGTAATTTATGAGCACTTCATGCCAATTTGGCACAAGGCATACTTAAGACATACATATTCCATTTTACTGAGCTTTGAAAAGCATGTAAAGTTAAAAAAAATTAAAAATCAGAGGACATGGGTCATGCTTCACATTATTCAGATTAAAAATGAAGAAACTTCTGTGAAATGCTTCTGCACAGCTGGCCTACCTTTTTTTTTTTTAGGGGTAAAATAAGCTCTTTCCCTAAGCTAGGGAATTTGCTTGTAGACTGCACAAGGGAAAGGGCCACCTTTTCGTTTTATGGGTTTTGTGGATTTTTTTTTCTCTTTTACTGATTTGCCATAAAAGGTCTAGAGCTTCCCTTTTACTACTACTGTAGTTTTTATCAAATATATGCCCACCTGAACTCTGGTTCACTTCACAGAGCCTGCAGGTAAAGTCTGTTCACTGTTATTGACACAATGAGATTTCAAAAATTTCAAACTAATGCTGCAACAACCCCAGCTGAAAAGAGCCCTTCAGCTCAGATCATGGATTTTTTGACCTTGGAGTTAATTTAATTTTCTAGATCTCTCTGTTCCCAGAGCACTGGAGGAAAGAAGAGCATATGGGCTGAAATAATGAGAATTTGAATTACCAGAAAGATTGGAGTAAGCATATAATAAATTCAGAAGAAGGATTTTCTGGTTATTATACTAAATTTATATGAACAGGCATATGAACCCTGGCTTGTGAATGGGCATAAGAGTGAAAACTAGACAAAAGTGGTATTCATCTTTGGAAAAGTTTGCAAGAAACAGCATTTCTCTCAATTCCTTGCAAAACACTTTACAAACCATACAATGGTTTACAATCCAATTAAAATGAAAGCTTGGTAACAGGAACACCCTCAGCCAAAAATACTGTTAGAAAAAGAGAATTTCACTCTTTAGTCATCTTCTTCACACCACTGATGTTTGGTATTTTCCCATATTCTCTAAGTAGACACTAAAAGGATTGTACTGTATCTTTGTTGCAAAAACCTTTCCATACAGAGAGCTGACTAATTCAAAATGATGCTATAGGAAACTTCAGCTATTCCGTTTCTTTTGAGAAGACAACAGTCATATTTTAAGAGTAGAGAGTTCAAAGTGTAAGTGAAATGCATTCAGAACTTCACAGCATGGTTTTACAACGTATTTCAGATCAGGTTAGCTCAGAAGTGTCCCGGGAAAGGAGCTCTCCCATTCCCCTGTTCCCAAGGTTCACTTCTGTCCAGATGACCCTTCCTCTGTCTACCGGCCAGCACAGTCTCCATTGTGGGCCATGACACTTTTTACAATGAATTCAGCTGACAAGGGTTCTATGATGCTTTAGTTTTAACTAAATATCTCAGGTATCTACTCCCCAGCCAACTCATAAGCAGTGGCTTAAACAGCTGCATTCCCACCAGGAAAGAAGCCAGTACATTCCTGGCTGGAGAGTAAGAACACAGCAGTGCTGTCTTACCCCAGCTGAAACTAAGACTCACTGCCACTGTAACTTCAAAACCAAAGGACTCTTGGTGGTGTGTGAAGAACTTTCCTTCTTCACACACCACCAAGATCTGCTGCAAAAGACAAGCTGCCAGTGACAGCTATTATCTTAAAAAAGACCAAGGTATTCTTCTTCTCCATGATCCCCCAAATTTCAAGTGATCACCAGGAGGACATTGAAGAACGGAATGACTCAAAGAAGTCCTTTCGAAAAAAACCTCGTAAGCTGTTCTCTGACTCTTTTTAATGGTTCTGTTCTTTTAGGGATAAGAAATGACCCTTTTTATATTTCAGTTTCAAATTAAACACGAAAGTAAGCAAAGTGCACTAAGATAGATTCCAGCTATGAATAAAGCAGAAGTGGCAGGAAACGTTTCTTGACAGAGTAAGATCATCTCAGGAGCAATATAAATATGCAAATTACTTTCAGTGATGACTCCATGACAAGATTTCAACAGTTCTGCTGCTGAAATTAATTTCTCCTCCTGAATGATACAACTGAACACAACAGCTCCAACATATGCAGGCTAGTAATGACACTAATCAGATAAAGTGATATAGTCTTGTACCAAAGCATAGTTCCTCCAGATGGTATAACTGATGCAAATATTGCATCCACCTCCCAAGGCAGGACAAGGCTCCAATGACTTTATCAAAACATCATTAAAGAGTGGCAACCAGTCTGAAGGACACAGCAGCACACAGACTTTCTTCTCTAACAGAGAAATGTCTACATTCTGTGAAAAATAACAACTAACGTGTAGTCCAACCTGTATGAAATTCTACATCTGATTCTTTCTTTAAAACACTTCTGTATTTGTATTAAATTTTTAATTACTACTTTGGCCTGTTTTAGTCACATAGCAAATGTGACTTAAAATTATTCTTCTGAGAAGCACATTTGAAAGGACCAGTTATTTCTGAATCACCTATTTCTAACATTTTCAGATTTTTGTAAGGAATAAATGATGTTTACTAAGGACAACACCTAACTATTCTTAAAATGTATCTTGGAACATAAAATATAAAAAGCCAAACTTGTTCAGACCAAAGATCTGTCTAGCCAGCATCCTATCTCAAATAGAGTCCAGAAACAGATGCTAAGGGAACAAAAGAAATAGGACAAACCTATTCAACAATCCCCCCTGAACATTCTTCCAACCTCTATGTCCACCTCAGGGGATATTATGAACCTTAAGCAGGCTTTCTATTAGTTAATCTTCAATTACGATCTCTTCTAAGTCCTCCTCCTGTTCAATCCTGCAAGTTGCTGCAACTCCAGCGTTCTTTGGCAAGATCTTACCCATGCCTACTGCCTGCCGCATGAACCAACACATTTTTTGAAAAGTGCCTGCTGACTTTTTGGTGACGATAATATTTTATCCTGGAAGAGACCATAAGCAATCCAACTCAATCATCTTTTGCACACTGGTTCCGATTTTACAAACTTCAGTTGTGCAACATCCTTTTTTCCAGGCTGAAGAGTCCTAACTAGCTCAGTCATTCCTTACAGAGAAACTGATGCATGCCTTCATTTCTCTAACCAGTCTTGTTGCACTCCTAGCTTTTTGAGATGCAGGAATCAGAATGGCACACAGTAACTCAGGCTATAGACAAATCATAGTTTCACACAACGGGAGTAATATTATGTTTTTCTATTGTCTAGGTCTGTGGTAACAAATCTTAATGTTTCATGTGCCTGGCAGATGTTTTTTAAGTATTACCAAGCACTGAGCTGGCCTGTGCACCAGAAAATATAGCTCCCAAGTGATAAGAGTCAGCACAGCAATAATCAGTTTATGTGTGAAGTTAGGACTGGTTCTCACCCGTATGCATCACTTTCAACTACACTACATTTCATCAGTCATTTTATTTCCCAGACACTGCTGTCTTCTAACTGGGTTTGTCTACAGTCCTGCCACATCCACTACTTCTCTGGGAAACCTGTTCCAGCATCTTACCACTCTCACAGTAAAGAATTTCTTCCTAATATCTAATTTAAACCTACCCTCTTCCTGTTTAAAGACAATACCCCTTATTCTTGAAAGTCTCAGGAAAGAGATACTGTAAAAAGCCTTTATTAAATTTTAGTAGAACATAGCTGACAGATGAACTTATTAAGAGTCTTGTTTGCCCACACTTCAAAATCTCGAGGAGTAAGGCAGAACTTCTTTCTGTGAAAACTCCACTGATTCTTTGCAACTAAATCATATTCACCAGGTGCTGGTATGTCCTTAAGTTCCTGCTAAGCGTCACAGTACCAATATCCACCTTACAAGTTAGTACTTCTTGGGTTCCCTGGAACTTTTTTTTTTTTTTGCCCTTGAGATTTCTGCAGCGAATTATCATCAGTCACTCCAAACAATTTGCTATTCCTCATTTAATCTGTTTTGCTCTTCTACAGTCACTGCAATTTCTGAGAGATTCTGCTGTAGCTCATCCATACAAAGGGTTTTACAATGTGACTCCCTCCACTTACCTTCACAGCAACATGCAAAACAGCATCAATTTACCTGCCCCCTGCAACAACCTGCAGCAGCCTTGTGGTTGCTGAGCACTCCTTCTCATCCCTCAGCCCTCTGACTGCTTGTTGCTCCTGCCGCACATGAAAAATTATACTTCAGTTTAGCAGCATTTTGTGGAGCTTTGAGTAAATGAATCCAACTCAGCACCACCACCACCCTCATGCTTTAGGCCTATTTCTATCTGCTGAAGTTTATGATCCTATCATTTATTTAGCAAAAACTTCAGCTTTTTTTAGAGGATAGTTTATCATTTCCTTGGTCTTTAAAATTTGCTGTTCAGATATGCACTCTCTCTTCCCTTCAGCCTTACTTAGCTATTAGCATGCACTGGCACTAACATTTATTCGTCTCCATACCACTTGTAAGGATGTAAATTCTTTTAGATTCCCATTTTAGCTTGAAAAGTTCATGAATGAAAGCAACAGCTAGCTGGAGTCAATACTGCTTGAGATCCATTGCTGTCTTACATTAAGAGACTCCCAGACTGTTCAGATTATTCTTATTATACAATTATGAAACACAAGCATAAAGAATGGGGTGTTTTCATTGCTTATGTTGGTGGAGATAATAAATAATGGATTGACCTTACAACTAAAAAAAAAAGTGAAAAGCTAAAGTTGTGATGTTAAATCTTTGAAACATCAGGGAATCCTGAGGTTTCATATAAGACTTCATGCTGTCTTCTTACACTACAACAGATCTGTATTTTAGATAGCAGAAATCTAACCAAGGTTATAATAACATATACTGCAACATTAAATACACACAAAGAATTATTAGATATGCAAACATTGAACACTGCAACATTATACTGAACATAATTCTAATAGTATACTTTTATTCTTAGAAATACCTGTTGGAAGATCTTTTCCCTATATATTTAATAATTCTTTCAGTAACCCTTGTCTTTCCATGCCTTCCCGTTAGCCTGCCTTAGAAGCAAAGAGAAAAACTAGTTGGCTGAGCTAAATTCCAGATGTAAATTAAGCACCACTCTCTTTACTGATACAGTTTATGTCATTACCAACTAAACTTTCATTCAAATACATTCTGACATACAAATAACTTTTAAAAAGTTGGTGGTGTAGCAAAAGAAAAAGAGTGTATATATATATATATATATATACACAAAAGCCTAAGTGCAACACATAATTAAGGGACTAGTATCTAAGATGCAATGTAGTTACATTATTCTTTAAGATTGCAGGGAAATCTGCTTACATGTTTAAATGTGCTCCCACATGCACACGCACTAACCCACATCCTCCACATGTTTACAGATATTTTCAGTCTTAAAAAACACTGGACAGCCACAGAATTACACACTGGAAATGTGCACTAAGACAAACTGCTGTTAGAACATACAGAACATGCCATCTGGAATACAAAAGAAGCCGACAGCAAAATATCAGCACTGTCTCACATAAAGCAGGGAGTCCTTAGTAGCCTCTCAATGTCTTTGACACCAGCCTGCGGGGCAGAGAGAACAGAACTGTCTGTTTCAGCATCAGGTTATGCACTTAGATGATCCTGTGAATTAGGGGTAGTAAACTGTAAAATTCAGATTAAGTTTACCCACTGTGATATGCTTCACCCAAATTATATGTGTATAATAATGAACATTTTTTCATAGTTTCAGGTAAATTTTGGAGTAAAGATTAAGTGTGAGCAAATAAATTATTTTCTGAAATTTTCTTTGAAGATCTGTTTATCTTTGAAATATTTTTTTAGTAACTAATTGAAATCATGTGTACATAAAGCAATACACAGACAGCTGTGTTTAAGAACAAGTACTTTGTACTTTTTTTTCCAATAACTCAACTAAAGCTTTTCTTTCTTCAATGTAATTAAAAACAAAATGTAATTGTCTGTTATTCCCAGTTTTAGACTAGGCAATTATTTCATTACAGAATCATACAATCATTTAGGTTGGAAAAGACCTCCAAGATCAAGTCCAACCTTGGACCAATCACCACCCTGTAAACCAAACCACAGCACTAAATGGCACGTCTGGTTGTTTCTTGAATACTTCTAGGAATGGTGATTTTACCACCTCCCTGGACAGTCCACTCCAACGCTTGGCAATCCTTTGTGTGAAGAAATTCTTCCTAATGTCCAAGTTAAACCTCCCCTGGTGCAGCTTGAGGCCATTTCCTCTCATCCTGTCCCTGGCTGCCTTGGAGAAGAGAACCCACCTGGTTCCACCCTCCTTTCAGGGAGCTGTCCAGAGTGGTAAGGTCCCCCTGAGCCTCCTTTTCTCCAGGCTAAACACCCTCACTCACTCAACTGCTCCTCACAGGACTTGAGCTCCAGACCCTTCCCCAGCTTCACTGCCCTTCCCTGGACTCAGCTCCAGCACCTCCATGTCCTTCTTGCACTGAGGGGCCCAGAACTGGACACAGCACGGGAGGTGTGGCCTCACCAGGGCCGAGTACAGGGGGACAATCACTGCCCTGGTCCTGCTGGCCACGCTATTCTTGACACAACCCAGGAGCCATTGGCTTCATGATTAAGACAGAATCATTAAGACAGAATATTTTTCAATTCTATTCCCATCTCATAACAAACACCTTAAGTAAAGCCTGAAAAATTTCAGTAAGGTCCTATTCAACACATTCCTGTAACAAAAGATTGCAGCAAGAGATAACTCCTGCTATTAAAGAACATTCATTGCATGCAAAAATTTGTCAAAACATAATCAGTTAACAGTTATCTTTGAAAAATTAATCTGAAAGAAATTATTAATATTGCAGTAAAATAAACAAGAGCACACATTTTGCTTTTTCTAAGCATTAGCTTAACATGCTGGAAGATTATTGTTTTCTGTGGGAATTGTATCATTGTCTCATTTTCTCCATAATTACTGCCAGGATGCCACAGCAAACCAATTAGATGTTTAAATAGCTGAATTTTTTTTGTTTGTTTGTTTATTTATTTGTTTGCATGCTATCTCAGATCTCTTTAGATGGTAATAAATAAAAATTGAAATTTCGTTAAGAACCTGTTTCATCCATCAAGACATGACAGATTTTTTTTGTATTAAATCTTTCTTTTGAATTTCCAACAAATTTCAGCTAAGGATAACTATTTCCTCTTTAGAAATACGTAATAAAAGTTACTTTACGTAACTTTTCTATAACCAATGAAAAACCTGATCAAATTTGAGGTGCGCACAGCAAATGGAAGAAAATGAAGCAAATAATGATAACCCTTCTCAAACTGAAAACAAACAGTGCTCATCTTCCTGGCATTATGGAACAAACTCCCACTAACACAAGTTTCAAGGCATCACTCAAAATACTGGTGTGGGTTTAAGACCATTTCCCAAGGTGATTAGGCCCCACCCAAACCGAAAGCTGCAGTAAGTTTAAGCCACAGCCATACCCGTGTGCATGCACTCATGTGAAAGTATCGCACACACTAAATTGCACCGAGGCCGTGAGAACATGCAACTTAGTAATGTGCAATATCTCCACCAGAGCAAGCAGAATGGGAGCTTCAGGGAAGAAGGGTATGGTGCATTCAGGAAGAGAACGACATGCTGCTCAGGGAAAGGAAAATGGTTCAGGCAAAGGTGTGCATGCTACTACTTGGAGACCTGTGAGTTGGAGAATTACTGCTTCATCCAGTCAGGACAAAAACAAAACAAAAAAAATCAAAATCCAGACAAGAGCATGTCCTCCCTATTTCAGGGGTAAAGAATATAATATTCCTACTTAGGCAGTGAAGGAGGTGACTCATGAACCAACTTTATTTTACAGAACTCTTCTGAACAAGCAAATCTCACAATGTTATGGGCAGATAATGACTCACCTCAACCTTGAAAATACTACATTATTAATTATAGTTACAATGAAAAATTTCACTATTATTGAGAACTAAAATTATCTAAATACAGTAAACTGGTCCAAGTGGTGCTCATGTTTCCAAAGCAAGTCATCTTCCTTAATCTCACAGAGCGGTGCCGAAAGAATTCCTGCAGCTCAACCTACTCTGGCATAACCCTTCTGCCACAGTCCCCAGTCCCCTTCCTGTTCCCCTTTCTCCACTGGTTCCTATGGCTGACTTTAAGGGGTTTCAGTGAAAGTAATTCATGTATTTACTATATTCACAGGCAACTAACCACCACTGTCAGTCAACGGAGACTCTTGCACCTGATGAGATATGACCTTTGTAATCCATCACATTTTTGTCCTGATAACCACTTATGTAATATAGAAAACAAGAAAAAAATATTAAAAAAAAAAAAAAAAAAAAAGAAGAAGAACTGTGGAGGGATGAAATGCAAAGGACAAATGGAGAATTTATCAAGAAGAAAAAAGAGTAATGAAATGTGGCCACACCAAGAAAGTTAGAATCAGACTGAGAAAGACCTGAGAATGCAAACCAAGGAAAAAGGGAAACAGATAAACCAGTTGGGCATGAAGGACCAAAACTACTAGAGAACAGAAGCTCTTTTACTGCTGAGGCATTAGCAGTATTTAGGATTTAGGATTATTATAACTTTTCTAAATTTTTATTTCCCACCTCATTTACAGGCAATGGCACATGAAATTTCAGCGTGGAATTTTGAATTAGTTGGTTGATTTGAAAGAGAACCAGTATTTCATACATCAGTCAGAAATCCCTGTGGTCACATACGTCATTGGTAGTGATCTTCCTCCCAGTTTTTTTACTGTGTTTTAGGGAACCGCCACACCACTACTGACCTTTCCTCTTCCATGTAAATTAAATGCTGCCTTCCACAGGATGCAAACAACGAGGAGAAGCAAATGCAGTATATGACAACCAAGTACACTCAAGTCTTTAGTCTAAAATCACAGGAGCATTTTCATGATGAACGTTACTCAAAATTGGGAAAACTGGTTTATGACCAGTTTGAAATTCTGTGCTTATTCCATAGTCCAAACATTGCTGGTTCCCACCTGGAGGGCTGCTTGGAGGCAGGCAGCACCGCCTGTGAGACCTGGGAAAACTCAGTCAAAGGCAGGTATCTGGGGCAAAGGCAAATGCCCAGCTTACAGTCACACTCACAACATGGGAAAAGACCAAACTAGCAGCAGACCATCCCTTGGGTTGCCCTTTGCCCTCTAGTCCTGAGAGAGACCTAGAAAACAGTTCTTTTGTTGACTGTCAAGGGTCTTGTGGCCCCTTCTTCCCCACTGCTATTCACGAAGAGGAGCCAGCTCTCCAGCACTGAGGCCTGAAGGATTGGGAAGAGGAGGACCTTCCTTCCATCAAGCTGCTGCCTTCCCCACATGGCAAGCAACATTCCCATCAGCTGTCCTGCCTTCCATAGATAGGAAGGGACACCCATAACCATGTAGAAGGTGACTCTCCCATCATCACCCAAGCCCTCACTCCAGAGCGTCATCAGCATCAGCCCCGTCACTGCCCTGAGTCACACCACCACCTGCAGCATCCCCATAGCTGAATTTGTTCTGCTGAGCACACAGCAGTGCTCCTCTACTCGTACAATCGTCTCCTCCTCCTGCCCAGGCTCACCCAGCTGGTTACTGGAGGCTGTCATGAGCCTTGCTGAAGTCAGAGCAGTCACTGCTCTCCCCTGGTCCCACTAGGACAGTCACCTTGTCAAAGCAAGGCTCATGCTTTTCCCAGCACAACTTGTCCTTGGTGGAGTTGTGCTGGCTGGTGCCTCCAAGCCATCTTCTATCCTTCACTGCTCTGCCTTTGCACCACTAGGTTTGCCAAACAAGCTCTTGGCTCAGGCATGGCACGATCCTCTTGTCAAATCCCTGCTCAATCCCACCACCTGATACATACTGCTGGCACTCTGCCTCCCTGGCGTCCTGGAACAATGAATTTCCTATCAAAAGCCAAGAGGGCATTTCATCCCATGGTTTGCAGCAGGCAGTTCTTGGACTCCACTCAGCTTCTTCAAAACTCCAATAGTGTCACCACAGCTGCATCTATTTTTTTCCCACTACTAAAGTTCAAATTTACAATCTGAAGTATTTTGACAGAAACAGTGAGATTCAACACTTGGCTCAATGCAGCCTGGAAAGCTGCTCTTACCCCTATACAGCTCATAAATCTATTTCTGTGAACAGAAAACTGTCACTGTATTTGCAAACTCATCATCAAGGGAGTTATAAAAATATTTACAAAATTTATAGCTACTTATAGTCCATAAACTAAAAAACACAGCACAGTTCCGATGAGAGAAAGTGAAATGGGAAAGATCTTGCTTTAAAAGCTTGCTGCGTAACATCTTTAAATTAAGGGATTTCTTGGGCTACAGAAACAATTTGCCAATTTCCCTCCTCTTCTTTCCCCCTTGCTCTTTTCCTCTGAAATAAATGGCAAAGCACACAAAGGAACAGACTTCCTTGATTACATCCAAGATTCCCAGTGCTTTTCACAAACACATTTTAAGTAAAAGAGCTACAGAAGTGACTGATAGCATGGAGGATTATTATTTTTATGCCATTTGGTTTATGAGCAACGGAGAGATTAGGTCGATCTCTTGCCAGCAGGATCCCTGCCCTCCAGACAGGACTAGTTAGATGCTGTCTTGGCTTTGTGCATGTGCTATGTCCTGCTGAAGAGTGGTGGGAGCTGGAACACAGCTGGTGACTTTTGAGATTCATTAACTTAATCTTCTTGTCAATTTGAAAGCATGGGTATTTTGAGGGTGAATTCATGTTATATAATGCTGTCATAGTCTAATGATAAAGCAACTACGGATGTTTCATTATTTGACAATTCATAACACAAATGTAGCCTCTCCCATCCCACCACCAAGCATTAACATCCATTTTGCATGCCACTTACAGAGAAGTTGAAGAAGCCATTTTTAGGTTCCTACCCCTCCAGCAACAACTCAGCTCCAAAAAGAAACAGTTGCTACTTTGTGACAAAAGAAAGGGCTTGCTGCAGCAATTGTTTTTCATATGACAACGAATTGGGCATGCATAAACCGATGAGAAATTGTTACTATAATTGCCATATTTACACACTGAAGATCACAATAAGTTTAGATTGGAATGCAAGTTAACTGAGAACCATTATGATAAATCCTTAGTAAAACTGAGAAGTGAGGAACTTCCGAAAATCTCAGAAGAATCATTCCAAAGGATTCAAATAAGGCACCAAGCACGGGCTACTCCAAACAAATATGAATGACTAATTCAGGCTACCTTAGTGAATACACAGACCGAGACTCCTTGTGTATAACAAGCTGCTTAACATTCCACATTTTGCAGATTCTCCAGATACTGGCGTTTTCTCATCATATTTGCAGGCACTGATGCAGGCTGGCTCTTTCCTACTCATTTTCCTGTGGCTTCTCTAACATTATTTTCCTTCTTTCCACCATTCTAATTCTTAGAAATACCTTGGGTCACCTGTGTCACATACCTGTAAATTTGTACCTGCATTTAATACAATCCTCCTCACATTGTATCCATGCCCAAATAAAACATATCCTAGTTTTTCACAGTGTTCCCCTCTAGCATGGGCTAAAGAGAACAATTTGTGATACAAGTATCAGTTTCTAAATCTGCTCGCACTATTCAGAAAAGACAAACCTGAGATGCTAAGCATGTGATCAATGAAAACTCAATAGCAGTCACTCAAGAGAAGGGCTATTAACTTTTTGGCAGATTTCCAAATCCGTTGCTCTCTACCCAAATTGCCCCTTCATTTCAAATGACTACAGTAGTTAGCACTGCTGTTCCAGATCCCACACAACATAATAAAACCTTCCCACTGTTAAAATGGCAAACATTTAGCAATGAGTTTGGAAAGCACTTTAATACCTCCCCAGGTTTAACCTCTACTCAGGTACTGTACATATGCACAAGATGACACAGAAAGCAGCAGTGTGAGAGGCAATGGCTATAAAGAATTTAGCAAGGAGTCTGTTCACTTTGCCCAGACCATCAACTTTTTCAAAAAAGTACACTATGACTTATACACATTATATAAAATCCAGTTTATTACATTACCAACGTTAGTGTTTCAAGCTGCTAACAGGTTAAAGCTGATGATTTCACTCATCTGTGATGAATGAACATTACTGCACCACCCCGAAAATAACTCGACCGTGTAATCTTTATGAACCATATTTTAAAACCTCCTTCAATTACTGAAGTAGTTTAGACCCAACACACAAGCATGGTGACCACGCATGGAACACTGTGGATGCACTCCGTAGGTGCAGCACAGTCGTGTTCCAGGTGCGGTAAGGGGAATGCTCCCCTGTTGCTCCCTTTACGTAATTTGGTTTACAGAGATCATCAACTAGATTTCTTTCAGATGAAAATGAACTGAAAAATATACTCCAGAAGCATATCTAATACATTCCAGGTACAAATGGGTACTTATTCTCCAAAATTAAGACAAAATACTTTGAACTAAATAATTCTGAAATGTGTACAGCACAGATGTCAGGTCCTCCATTTCTACTGTTCTGCTGCATGAATCTGCTCCTACTGAGCTGCACGAGCTTTGAATGCCAACCCAACTGCAAACACTGCTTCCTGATGAGTTAGGGATCTCATGGGTGTAGCAGTTTTACAAAACACTAGTATTCATGACAGCACAGACCTCCGAAAAATTTTTAGCCAAGTCAAATCAAATTGCTCTATTAACAATCAAAGAGGAAAAAATCATCAGTGCTAGGTTCTTGAAAATCTTTGAGATTTGCAACTCATCTTTGAAACACAAGCTGTTGCAATTGTTAATTACCTGCAGTTGAACATCAAAATTAAAAAAGGATTTTCAAGAAAGGGCAAGAAATCAGCAATATACCTTATTGCTTCCTCCACGGATTGGCCAACTATATTTGAGGAGGAACCTGGCTGAGACAAAGGTGTCAGGCTTATCACCCATTTTACTGGCTTGTAATACTCATCACTGGAGCTCAACAGGTAGAACAGCGTGGTCAGAAAAATCACCTGCAAAACAAATTGAAGTTTTAAATTAAAACGTAATAAATGCTTTACAGAATAAGAGCATGCAGCTATGCTTCAGATGTTTAATTTTATTGGAAAGGAACAAGATACTCTTCCACAAGCCTAGCTTTAGAAAAACACACAGAGATGAAAGAATAATTTTCCCCCCCTGCTCCACAAAGGACTTAACATTTACAGCTAGACATTATAAAACGCCTGCCTCTGTTCAGCCTCTTCCCAAAGTCTTATCTAGACAAACAACTAGAATGCTGATCAACATTCTAGTTGTGGGGCTTTTTGGTTCTTTTTCAGCATGTTTAACAGATCAAAAAATTGCTGAATAGTTACATCTATACTCAAAACAAACAAACTGAACTGCCAAATAAATTTGGGCTGTCTCAGGAGTCATTATGCAGCTGTGTATCAGATACGAATTACACAAAAATTCACAACCATAAATTTTATGTTAAGCTGGCAGTCCTAAGTGAATATTCCTTCTGTGAGTTTGATGATGAGTCTCAGCAGAAGTGATAGCAGTTCCATTGTTTCAGTTAAAAGACAAAAAAATTACAGTCAGATTGGATTAGCTTCCTCTGTGTTGCAGTCAACCATGTTTCTCTGATTTTCTTGTTAGCAGGCTCAGCAACTTCTTGGGTATGCATAACTCACAGAACCATGTTCATCTTGAAACAGAATACCTCGAACAAGAAAAATCCATTCTGTATGCCCCAAATGTAAACTATGGCTTATATGTGCTTCATCTACAAGACTCAGGCATTTTTTTCTTTCTTCCCAAAATTAGAAAGAATTCTTTCACTTTCCTTGTTTCCAGTCTACTTGTATTCTAGAATAATCCACGTCTTAATCTTTTTTTATGAGCCAAACAGCCTGACCTCCATAGATCTCTTACTTTCAAGCATTTTACCCAGTTTTCAGACACCTCATGCTCTTTTCCTTCATTCTCTCTGAAGATGCTCGGAAAACAAAATGCAGACAGCATAACATGCAGTATTTCATTACCAATCTCAAGAATGATATCCATCTGCCTCTGTTCCTAATTTCTCTATACTCAATAAAATGCTACTACCATTTCTCCCTACTCTACCCTCCCAGACTTTAACCTGAAAGTCACG
>VYZT01028355.1:15587-30024 GCA_013400735.1 Pomatostomus ruficeps | reverse complement strand
TTTAGATTGGCTATTATGAAAAAATTCATCACAGAAACTTTTCTTCACAGAAAGTGTTATCAATCATTGTAACAGGCTGCTCAGGGAAGCAGTGGAGTCACAATCCCTGGAAGTGCTCCAAAAAGTGTGGATATGGCACTTAGGGGCATGGTTGAGTGGTGGACTTGGCAGAGTTGTTAATGTCTGGACTCAATGATCTTAGAGGACTTTTCCAACCTAAATTATTCTATGATTCTGTTCCCATGATTGAAATGGAAGGGTTGAACAACGACTCAGATGACCTTTATTTTTAATCAAGGGAAATAGATAAATAAACAACTCAGAGAGCAGCTACAGCACATAAAGGCAGCACATGGTTCCCAGCCATGAAAAATCTGTCTGGGCAGATCAACATACGAATACCCAGCAGAGTTCTCTAACAGATAACATGAGTAAGAGTATGTAATAGATCCCAGTAAGTGTTGACTAGCCTTGGCTCAAAGGCTTTCAGTGAAATGTAGCTGAATCCTCAGGACTCAGCTGGAGAGATATGAAAAGTTGCAACTGTCCATTCACTGTAAATAGCATGCAATAATACAAGGTTATACAGTTTAACTGTCACTACCTAGGTTATTCTGATTAAAAAAATAAAAAGATGATATAGAGTAGAAAAACACTTCAGCGAGAGGACAAGCAAATTTAGATTTATCAGTGAAGTCAATTATCTGTGTTCTGGGACACAGTAGCTGAGAGGCACAAAAATAATTTCTTATAAAATGTCTTCTCTCCTGAACCTGACATTGAAAATACTTCTCATCCATTTTGGGACAAAATCTAGCAGGTGAACATAAAGACCACTAGATTTATTTGCTACACTGTCTCCTGAGTTGGCCAGTCATGCTGACATATTGAATCTTAGCTGAGGGATAGCAAGTAGGCAGTGAGCACTAGACTGTACAGCTGCAGTTTCAAATGTTTTCAATTTTCTGGCAAGAAAATTTTATGGAAGGCAGTGCTGTGCCAGATGCACCTCAGGACACAGTTGACCATCCTGCTGACAGTGTCTGCTGCAAGGTGCTCTAGTGCAAGGTGGAAGGTATTCAGTGTCTATGGCATGGAGTCATTTTATGACTGCCTCAAACCCCTTACAGATGCCAAGGCTAATACCAACACCATCAGGGAGATTTAGCTCCTCCAATTTCCACTCCAGAAGTTGGTGACATTCTTTACTTGGGTGCAAGGCTTCTTGCAGGTCCCACAGGGAAAAACAACAGGTAGAGAGGAAGATAAACAGAATGCATACAGAGCTAGAATGTCAAAGAAACTTCTTTGCTCTATGCTTCCCACAGCAGAGCCTCAGACATCCGATTCCTGGTTTTGGGAAGCAGCTGGTGTCAAAGGGCTGCAGAGAGCAGGGTGGCAGGGAACTAACTTTCCAAAGAGGCAGTGATGTCATGCGAGGTGTTTTCCTAAGAGCTGTTAGCTCAGTACTGGGAGCTGGGCACTGCTGCCTGCCCCAGAGCCTGTGCACCCTCATCCTGCAAGCAGAGGGGCCTTCAAAAAAGCTAGAGAGGGACTTTTTGGCAGGGCAAGTAGAGAAAATACAGAAAGAAAATGGAAAGGAAAAATCTGTGTACCTTTCTAACAGGAAAAATTTCCTCTGCTCTTCAGTTCATACCACTTTTTGAAGTTACTTCATACCACCTCAAAATGTTGCACTTATGTTACAATGAAAGAAAAAAAAAGGAAAAGAAAAAAGACGTTAACTGTATACTTGAGCTTGATCTAGTAAAGGAGCAGGGTAATGCCCTCAATTTAAATGAATTACACCTGTGCCCAAGAGTGAGTGGTAGGAAAGAACAGAGATGGTTAAAGCTGTGTAAACCTGTGGGCTTGGCAGCTGTAGTGCCTAGTTAAATGCCTTCAGCTGGAAAGTAATGAGCCAAAAAAAAAAAAATTCTGCTGTTTATTTTTCTCATAAAAAGAGAGGTACATATGGCATCCAGACAAACAGTTAAATAATAAACATGTAACACTTCCATTAGTTACAATCATCTAATTCCATCAACTTTAATAAAAAGTTCTGTACAGAAACATATGTAGCTCCTTGCTGCATGTTTTGCAAACATTCATTACACAGTTTTAGCAAAATTAATTTTTCTACAAAACACAGGGAAATGTAGAAAGAACACTTTGATCTCCTAAGGTGGTGTGTCAAAATGCTGAGCCCACAGACTTCTGTCAGCCTGTGGCAGACCTATGTTTCAGGGCTCCATTCACTCTCTGCAAGATCTTGAAAGAAAAGAGTAGACAAAAGAGATGAAATGAGTACAAAATCTAAAAAAAAAAAGACAAACTGATAATGGATGAACAACATCTCTTGAGATTTCTTGTAGCGTTCTCTGTAACATTTGTCCTGAATTTCCAGTGTAGTTTTGAATGGGTGACAGCCAAGGCTTCTACTGCAGAAATTTGATCACCTTTTCTGTTTAACCATGCTGTACACAAATGATTCTGTGCAGCTGTATCTATTGCATAACTGAGACTATTTCTTGTTCCACTATATTTAGTAGGGCAGTCATTATTAGAATGGGTTACTTTAAGTCAATAGCTTGAATAAAATACAACTTTTCCCCTAGGGTAGAAAAGTAGTCTGTTCAATAACTTATACAGTTCTTTTATCAAGAATGGTAATAAAAAATGTGACCCATATCAAGGGGTTAAACAATTATTCTCTATCTATTTCAACAAATTAGTAAAATGGATATTTGCCAATATGACTTTTACAGCATGAGGAAGTAGGAAGTCTACAGAGCAGAGCAGACCAGGAATTACTGTTCAAAATATTAGAAGCAGTTAATTGATAAGGACCCCACAACATACTTCCAGGCAGGATGAAGTACCATAAAAACAGTTTGACAAAGTTCTACTGATTCAATAAAGTCTGGTCTGCAAAGACCGGAAAATAGCCAGGATAAAGCTATTACCTAATAAAGGAGTACACACTTTTTTTCTTTTTTCTTTTTTTTTTTTTTTTTAAGTTGCAATTTACTGAAGCTTGTACAAAGATTTCCAAAGGTTTTAAAAGGATTAATTCATGACTATATACATCTGGTCTGTGTTCTTAATGAAGAAAATGAAACACTTTATTGAATCTATGAACTCAGCCTGAAAGTGAATGCAAAACTTTGCATTTCCAGACATCAAAATGAGACTATTCATCTTATACTCAAACATCACAAAGGTTTGGAGTCAAACAGAAGAAAAACAATGGTATTATCAACATATTGCATGCATAGAAATATTTTCCCAATAAAATTAAAAAAAATAAGCTGGTAGACGTCATGAAGCCTGGCACTAGAATATTCAGATCAGTAATACAGTGAAGTATTTGTAATGTGAGACTGTAACCAATGACTCAAACAAGTTACCAAAAGAAGTGGTTAACTCTCGGTCTTGTGGGAGCAATCTGTCCCACCTGTCTTAGACACTTGTTTCAGAATGGGATGATCACCTTCTGGAGGAGTCTGTAACACCAGGGAATATACAGTCCACAGAAGCCAGCGGAGAACCTACATGACTAATTAAGATTACATGCCCAATTTTTAGGTAGACATTGTTAGGTGATATACACCAAACTCATCACGAGACAGGCACCTAAAAATATAGTGTAGGTCAAACAAAATATCTCAATTTGCAGAAATGAGGATAGAATGCACTATGCCATCTGGTATCAGAAAGTCAGTTAAGATAACACCTTTTTTATTTCAAGAGCTTTGTAGGGATGGTTAATCAGCCATCTATTTCATGTACAATACTGTTCAGTATACTTCTACCAACAAAAAGAGAATGAGATACTGACACAGATCAGATAAAAAAGGGTAACAGTATACTCAGACCCCTAAAATATGACAGTTATAAGAGATTCTGTCTTCAGTTTTGATAAGGATCATTTAAAATTGAAGAGCTTTAGAGACAAAATAAGTTGTTCTCACCAGGCAAAATTTTTAAGTGGATGGTATTGTATATGAAGCAAACCATTTGGGCATGTAGATCTTTCAGGACTGAAGTCTAAAAAGCAAACTTTAATAATAAATAAAATTTGAGAACAATTTTAGATTTAGAACCAGTTTTAGATTTAATTAAATATTATATCAGCAAAATCATTTGAGAAAAAAAGGGATCTTAACATGGAAGGGGGGATAAGGTAGCTATCTGCCAAAGAGGGGGAGAATGAATCAGCTGAAATATAGATGTGTTGCACATTGTGAATGAACATATTTATCAGCCTGTTTGTGAGTGGAGTGGTTACTTATGTCCTAGAAACAGTATTACTATGGAATTAATGATTTTTGCTGTTTCATAAAATTACTAATATGCTTTCAAAGTCCATCATTGTAACCTATTTTGTCAAGATGTAGACTGAGATGATCAAGAAATTGTTTTCTTAGAAACATTTTTCCCCTGTTGGCAGCTGGGTCATTCTGTCCTTTATTGACTGTCTGTATGAGTTTATTTTGGTGCATAATGATTGTTTACTCCTACACACATAATTTCAATAGCAGTACTGAGTACACTGGATGAAATATAGCAATTTTCTTCAAGAAATTGAAGTAAGGAATCTGAGGATTTTGATGGCTCTACTGCCGGGAGTATTTTTGTGGTAGATATGGAGGTCTTTGGCAAGCTTAAATTATGACTTGAGGAACAACCTGGATTCATTCAGTGCACATCAGACTCTGGAGACTCTTGTTTGAAAAGATGAATTTAGTGACAAGGCTGTTGGAGGTATTAATTTTCCAGTGCAGGTTCTGGTGTGTGTCTCAGGTAGAGGCAGCAGTGTGAGAACTATTTAAAATCTCTCCAAGACAGCATATTAAAAAAATTGGCATGGTTTTGTGCCTGTTATCTAGCAGTAATTTTCATTGTAGAAAGTAAAGTTGTTAGTAGAAGAAAATGAATGATATCCCTGAGCATATGCTATAAATATTAGTCTTGCTATCTGAAATACCTAAGGCATGATATGTTGTAGAAAGCTATGAGATATTAGTGGAGAGGATGGCATGAAGGTGTTTTGCAGCTGATGGAAGAAACCAGCTGCATCTTAGAGAGGCAGTTAACCTTGGAGTCTGGGAGATTACAGGTCTGAGAGTGGTTTTCATGAATGGTGTTTTGGAAAAGTTCAGCTTAACATTATCAGCTTGCCGAGATCTTTTTTTAGTGATCATATTAAAATCTCCTGTAAGGGATTTGGCATTATGATTTTTCTTGGAACTGAGCCATATGTCCAAACTGAGGCTATAATGATAAGTTTGAGTTCTAAAATGAAAAAAGCAGTATCTACCTTGACACATTGCTAGACTGCCTCTCGCACTGCTGGTGTGTGAGTGCAGGTTTGTTGTTTATAGTATTTTCCTCACTTGTTTTATCAAATCATTTTCTGTGTAGTAACCATTTCATATTCTTAAACTCATCTGTTTTGCAAATTTCTAACACTTTTTGCTAATGGTACAGTAGCAAGTAATCATCTCTTTAAAATTTTCTTTGTTTTTTTCTTTGCCTAATCTATTTTTAAAAAGCAATAGAGCAAGCACTTGGCTTTATCAATCCTTTAGAAACATAATCCCAAGTATCTAAATTAGTTAAACACTGGACACACAAATGAGCAGAAATACTCTAATATGAAATTTATTAAATAACTGCTAATATTTGAGAGTGTTGATAGTAGGTTGTATACATTTCATTTATGAGCTCTGGACAAAGTAAAATGACAAGAGATAAAACTGTATGAAATTTGGGGAGAACATTTATATTTTGAACAGCAACAGCATCACTGTTGTATACCATTGATCAACCATTAATTTCTGTCTTGTTCATAAAGGAAAAAAAACCTCCAAACACACTAATCTTTCAGTATAGTATGCTAATAAAGATATACTTCTCCAATCTTAATGTAATTACTGGTGACCCTGAATCATGATATCTGCTTGCCTATAGTTTACATGTTTATCTACATATTTGTGTTCAACCTGAAAATGACTAAGTCTTATCCAAATTTTCTTATCTCTGGGCCTACAACTAAATTGGCATTTAACAACCACAGTTTATTTTAAAAAGGAACTTTGTTTCTTTGTTTTTTAGTATACAGTTCAAGCTGCCATTGACTTCAATGGGCCTTGGACTAGGAAATCTCTGTGTTGAACATCTTTCTTTCATGCCAACATTTGAAAATTACTTATGACTAAGAGTTTTCATTTTGTATTACCTTGTATGAACACCTTGATGAGAAGTATCTCAGTGCCCCAGGAATGGGCAAGGCTATAATACCTGTTTGTTTCTGGGGTCTTACGTGTGACTGGGCGATCAGAGCTGCCTCTGCTGCCACAAATTTGGGTGCTGTCAGAATGCTGCAGGCAGCATTTCTGTGGGACAGCTGTAGGATTTGAAACATAATACCTCATTTGGGCATTTGAAGCTCCTGGTAAAGCTGAAGCAAGTACTGAGGAATGCATTTGGTGCTGGTAGCTGGGTGTGCATCTGCACTGTGGGCTGCAGGCTGAGAGGATGGAGGGAAATGCCGAAAGCCCCAGACAGGAGGCCGGGGACACTTTGCATAACAGAGGACAAGGGACCTGTGTCCCAGCCAGCTGACCAGACACTTAGAGACACAGCAGGAGCCAGTGGCTCAGATGGGAGACCCCAGACTATTGTGTGCGCAGACTGTCAGGGTGTAAAAGCCCAGGGATTCCCTTGTTCTCGGTCCCTCTTCAGAGGCACCGCCTCTAGCTGTTGTGAGGTTGTAGCTCTATGACTGAATGTAAGAATCCAGAGGTCTCAGACTCTGCTCTGGGAAACCCGGTATGAGTGGGAGTGGGATGTGCAGGGAGTCCCGAGGGGCTCACTAGGGCTCTCTGCCGCAAAGTGGCTTCGGTCCCATCAGTGACAGTCTCGGTGAGCAGAGTGTCGCTGCCAGAGTGGCTCTGGAATGGTAGACATGAAAGTTTTCTTAACACAAATTTCTGGAACACCGTTTTTTTTTATTTTTTCATTTCAAGTTTTCCTCTGCCACAGCTGAGGTTTCTTAATCTCTGTAGTATTTTCCAATGGATAAGCCAGCCTTTCTATGGACCTTGCAAATTGTAGATGTGTTTTTATGGTAATGGCAGACACATTACACTTTACAATTTTATTTTCTTTCAATATTTTTTCAGCTTTGTTCAGATGTACTTTCATTTTTCTGTCAGTCTTTACCACTATTTTTTTTGTCCAGTCTACCCTATCGCTGCATCTCTGTTCTGTCAAATCCTTACCCTGCCAGTCCCATTCAACACTGGCTCCCTGTTGGATTAGAAAACCTCTCATTCAGAGGTTTCCTGTTCTCTCCTGACAAGCTGGCAGTCAAAGCTTCCTCTTTGTGAGTAACCCTATGCATTATTTTAAATCTGATAGATCCATTCTGCCAGAGAGCCTTCATCAGCATAATGTGTCTCTTTTCTCTCATCTCAGTCATCTGCTTCCTCTGCATGTCCTATTGCATTCACAGGCCTCAGCATGCTGTTCTGAAGTGTCTTGGCAAAGGACTTCATCTCCTGCAGGGAGAGGAATCACTATGTCCTAGCTTGCTGCATCTCTTGATGTGGGATTGAGTTTCAGTAATCAGGACACAGCTTGTGCAAGAAGACTCAGTTTCTTCTAGGTGAGTAAAGTTCAGAATAAAAGTAGAGTACAAACTCTACACCTTCTTAGAATATGGAATGAAGTAATGTAATTGATTGCTCCATGTAAGTTTCAAGTTTACAAATATTTTCCTCATGTCTTTAAAAGTCTTCCCTTCCACAAGTTACTGTGATATTCCCTGTGTTTTTGGACAATAATCTGTGAAGGATTCATGATCCATTATTTTTAAAAGTACAAACTAAGTAAAATAACAAACAAATACCACAAAGATTCAAAATAACTTTCTCCTTTGTGGCAAATTATACCCTTTTTGGTACTATCACTCAGTATATATGTATTCTCTAGTCTCTACTTAAAGAATGATCAAGGGAGTCATAGTTAACAGTATTTTATGTAGTCTAGTTTAGTGCACCAGGAGAATAAAGGTAAAAGGGTATATTTTTAGTATGGAAAACTGTTCTTTGAGTTCTGCCTTCCCATGTTTCACTACTGATCAATTTAGGGTATATTCACCTGCAAAACTCACATGTGGTTACCATTATATGTTATACTGTACAATCATTATGTATTTCTTTGGCTCCTACATTTTTGGTTTACACCCTGTCTGCTCAGTTTTACTGTAACTTAAATCAATAAAATGTCATCCTGTCATGCTTCCCTCCTCTGTATTGCTTCTCTGTCCTTACCAGCTGCATGATTTTTTATTGCTACCTTTCCATTCTCTTCTGATTCTTCCACACTTCTTTTCTCGGTTCCTCCTGGACCATCTTTGTTATAGGAAGATCTTCAAGCTAAGTTTCAAAATATTTAGAATTTTATTGCACTTTAGGAACCAACCTTGGAGCTTTTGTTTGAACTGCATTTAATAATCAAGGTGCAGCCTTCTGCCTTTGGTAATTTCTGTGATGAAATTGTCCTAGGGTCTAACTAATAACAAAGTAATTCACTGCACTTTCTTCCAATGTTGTCAGTCAAGTCCACTATAAAGTCGGTTACTTTTCCACAGCTAATTTAAACTAATATCCTTCATTTTTTTCTTTCAATTTGACTTGTATCTGTTTAAGTTTGGCCACTGCAGTCTGTTCAAGTTGTATAAATGTCAACTTCTAATCTAGTTGTTTATCAAAAGCTTTGTTATGGCTGAATAATATGGAATCTCATAAGGAAAATGATAATAAAGCAGCAGCTATCAAATTCATGCTTCAGAAATAAAAAGATTCATTTGCCCTTGTTGAAAAACCTCAGAATTTTCTTTCCCCTGTAATCATTCAGTAACAGTGCCCAAAGAAGAAGCAGTAGAAACCTCTGAAAGGTACCTACAGGTTGGTAGATATCTGAGCTGAACCTTCAGAATATCAGGCTGGCAACTGGTCAGTATTTGGGTTCCACAGGGTTGTATCTTAGGGCCAGTGCTCTTCAACATCTTCATAAACAATTTGGATGCAGGACTTGAAGAGATGCTAAGCAAGTTCGCAGATGAAACAAAATTGGGAGAAGCTGTTGACTCCCTTAAAGACCCTACAGAGAAACCTTGATAAATCACAGGGCTGGGCAATCACCAACTATATGAGGTTCAACAAGGGAAAGTGCCAGATTCTGCACCTGGGATGGGGCAGCCCTGGATGTACGGACAGACTGGGAATGAGAGGCTGGAAAGCAGCACCATGGAAAGGGCTCTGGGGCTCCTGGTCAATGGCAAGCTGAACATGAGTCAGCAGTGCCCTGGCAGCCAGGAGGGCCAAGCGTGTCGTGGGGGGCATCAGGCACAGCATCTCCAGCCAGGCAAGGGAGGGGATTGTCCTGCTCTGCTCTGCACTGGAGTGGCCTCACCTTGGGTGCTGGGGGCAGTTTTGGGTGCCACAATATAAAAAACACTCTCTAAAGCTATTAGAGAGTGTCCAAAGAAGGGCAATGGAGAAGGCAAAAGGCCTTGAGGGGAAAGTGTATGAGGAGCAGCTGAGGGCACTTGGTCTGTTCAGCCTGGAGAAGAGGCTCAGGGGAGACCTCACTGCAGTCTGCAACTCCCTCGTGAAGGGAAGAGGAGTGACAAACACTGATCTTTTCTCTGTGGTAACCAGTGACAGGACCCAAAGGAATGGCCTGAAGTTGTGTCAGGGAGGTTTAGGTTGGATATCAGTAAAAGGTTCTTCACCCAGAGGGTGTTGAGGAATTGAAACAGGTTCCTCACTGTTTGGACAATGCTCTCAGACACACAGTATGACTCTTGAGGTGGTCCTGTGCAGGGCCATGAGTTGGACTCAATGATCCTTCTAAGTCCCTTCCAATTGAGAATATTCTGTGATTGTGTGATTCTGTAATATACATATCTGCTTAAGATCTTACATTTTAAGCTAAAAAACCCCATATACAACATACCTAACAAGTTGCTGGCTGGAGTAGTCACAGGTAAACTTTTCTAATGAATTCATCAAGGGATCTATTCCATCTTATGTGAGCCAGCAGAAATGAAGCAGTTTGATTTGTGATATTGACTACAATATTATGCTTGACAGATTGGTATTTACACCATATACAGGGCCCTCTCATCAACCTAGACCAAACAATAGTTACAATAGTTTGCAAAAAATTTCTGATGGTTGCATGCAGAATGCCTGCAATGCATTGGGGAAAGCAGCAGAATTTCACTGTGTTCTTTTTCGTTGTGGTTTTTTGTCTGCACATGGACTAGAGGGGCCTAGAGATACAGAGGCACAGTTTGCATATGTCTTGGCAGTCCTTGCAGTTCAGGTTTCCACTCCCTCTCCCACTGTATGCTAAAGAGTCCTTCTGGGTGGTGTTTTTTTGGGTGGTTTTTTTTTTTTTTTTTACCAGAAGACACTTACCTACTTGACAATTGTTAAGATTAGTTCCTCCTCTGGAACTAACCCTGTAACTGAGCTAAGGTTATACTGCAGCATTTTAAATGAATGAAGCAATATGCTGGAGAACTGAGTATTCAAGATGTTTTATACTTAGTTTCTGGATTTGCCACTGTGTTTGGTCAGGAAATCTTTATCAACTTAAGTTAATGTTTACCTTAGGTTAAAATATCACGCACATAACTCTTATTGCAGTAACACAGTTTTCAATTGCATACATTATTGGCATCTTTGTAAATGAGTGAGAAAGTGAAAGAGAAAAATTGCTTAATCTACACATTCTTACACTTGGATCAGGAGATGTCTCATTCAGATCTGGATGCTCTTCTGCCTGGATAAGTTGATTTCTTAGGTCCTTCCTATTAGAGAGACTTCATTAGAATAATATTTCATCTTAGTGGAATGTCTTAATTTTGAAGCTGACTTTCACTTGAAAATGCCCCAAAAAGTCAGATAGATCTTCATTTTCTGAGGATAATCCTATTTCTCCTTGTTGAAATCATAGGCTGACCATATATCTTCATTATAAAAAAAGATATTTCTTTGAAGACATAATAATTTCTTGTTAAACCAATATTTCTGGAACTTGACTAGAGAAATAACTGCCATCCAGAGTCTTGGTTACTCACTGGCATATTTAAGTGTAGGAAGTCTTACACCAGATTTTGTGTTCTGTCACTTAAACATCTAGGTGGAATAAACATACATGTCTTGCACCTTGGTTGAGACCAGATGCAGTGGTTGTTAACCAGTTTAAAGATTGCAATTCCCCCACTGATCACAAACCTCTTCATTCTAAACATACTCAATCACTCCTCTTTTCCTGTTTAGATAGTATAAAAGTGGAGTATAAAAGCGGAGTATAAAAGCAGAGTATTCCAACAGAATTAATCACCTTCAAACAAGAAAAAGATAATACTATTTCAAATAGATCTTTGCTAAACTCTGTTTTAGAACTGCATCACTCCAAATACTTGAGGTTTTTTTCATTTGCTTTGAATAGGTATTTTTAGTAAGTGGAGAAATATTATCTTCATTTACCGTCAAGTTCTGATGATTTTACGCAACTTAAGTTTCTCTCTCTAGTGACAAAGGCTATATCTTGACAATGACATATAATTTTGTTTGTAAAAACAGCCAGCAACATAGATGATGTTTACAGATGATATCTGACTGCTGTTCTAAATTAATAATAAAAAAATAAGAAACTAAGCATAAAAAATGGCAGCAGTACTTCAATTTCTAATATAAGTAGTCGAACAAAAAACATTTAGCCCAGCTTGACAAGGTATTATCAGCATGAAGTCTTAGCTTAAATTTCTTCTCTTGTATAATCAATATACAGTGCAGCACAATTATGCCAGCCTACCCTGCAGAAAATCTTCATTAATGTTTCTCAAAAGTTTTTTGGACAAATTGCACCATTTGCAGCATGCATCCATTTCCTTCAATTTAATTTACTTATACTGGTTGCTCCCTTTTTCTTGGCAGAATTAATAATCACCAGAGTTCAACAGCTCTTTGCTCTCAAATAGTTATGGGTGTACTGTAGTCAGTGCTGAGGTTCTTGTGGTTTGTTCTTTGTTTGTTTATTTCCTTCTTTATTTCTGTTTTGCAATTTTGTTTTCAATCCTTGAAATCCTTTCTCTTCTTCCATGTGGCTGCTCCCAGTCCAGCACTTCTATTCCTGCTTGCACTATTTCTCCTTTCCTTCCTAACAACAGAATGAGTTTTTGTGGATCTGTGCTTCATTACTACGCAGTTTCATTGAGATGCGATAGTATTTAAATCCCATTTTTTCCTCTCTAGGTGAAACAATAAAGTTGGCTTGTTTGACATGGGCAATGTGCTTCCCTGTCCCATGGGATTTATATTCTTCTCAAATGGCACAGTACTGAATACCAACACTGTTTATTAGTTCCTGTTATTAGCTCTTGCAATTAAACAAATTTTTAAAAGAGCCTGGGATAGCAGCCACATGACGCTGCTCTTCAGCCATAGGGCCAGAGTCACACAGCCCAGAGAGTCAGATTTAGGAGGGGAATCTCTGGCAGAAAGAGAACAAATCACACTGACTGCACAGAGCTCTTTCAGCAGGACTGCAGGCAAGGATGTGCTTAAGCTGATGATGTGGGAACCCGCCCAGTGTGAGTTATTGAGGTTGGGCGTTTTCCAAAATCTGATTTCTGTGAAAATCTGTGGTGTTGCTGCAATATTTGGCCATGGTCAAAATGTCTATACATGCTGCACAGATACCCTAGCAACACTCAGGGGAAGCCAAAAGCTTGGTATTTCTGCCTTTTTATAAGAAGATGCATACTATGACTCTAGGATCAGTTTTATTAATCCATCAGGCCAACAATCTTATTAGGGATTTGGTTGGTTGTTTGTTTATTAAGTATTAGCATGCTATATATTCCTGGAAACAGTAGATCTATGTGTTTGTAGAAGCAATCTCTGTGCATACATATAGCCAGAAAACAATGTGAGCTGATTAGGAACTACTTATCATGTGTTTTTCAGAGTGGCCATAGAACAATTGGTTCTCTTTTTGCTATCCTAGACTGTCTTTCAGGACAAGGATATATACATACAAATACAATTTCAAATGTTTTAATATCACTAGGCATCTCATCCAATGTCTGTCCAAAATAAAGAAAAATATATTTGCTCTAGTACTAGTTTGTAATATTAATTAAATAGTGTTCTCATTTTACTGTGGTTTTGGTTTTTTCCCCCTGGCCTATTTAGTAGCCATTCCTGGATGCAGCAGCTGCAGAACAGGTCATGTCTAAGTTAAATGCTCCACCAACCTGTCTTTTAAAGTAGAGACTTGACTTTAGTGATTGATTGGTAGCAGTCTTCCAACATAATGATAAAAATTTGAGCCCTCAAGAACTCTTCTGACTAGCTTCAAATGACAAGAAGTGATGCATGTAGGAACACCAAAGTCAGGAGACAACAGCTGGCTGATGCATTTTCCTTCCTAATCAACTTTCTATGACAGGTACCATAAAAGTTTCATTGGTTAAAACTAGAAATGGACATGACCTGTTTGAATTATAGATACTAAACCAAATATTTCGTATTAACACTAGTGCTGGAATACCAACACTGCTATATGGGGATAAAAGCTAAAATTTGTTGTGAGGGGGGAGAAATTAAGGAGACATAGAGACTGTAGTTCTAGTAAAACATAAGAATAAAAAGAAAACCTTTGTCCTTATATTTGAAAGAAAAAGGGGAAATAGTGATATAGAAAACCTAGAGAGAGAAGAGTGTGTAGAGTGATTTTTGAGGAAAAGTCATAAGTCACAGAAAAAAAAGATAAAGGAATCAGAGACACTGAGAAGGGAAAAGGGAAAAAAAAGGAACAGAAGAGCGTGTTGAGATCAACATTATTCTGATATCCAGTCATACTCCCATCACCTTTTCAACTTTTTCCTTTTTCAAAGTTTGGAATATTAGAAGGTTGCCTCAGCACACAGAGGCTTCTTGTTTTGGTTTGGGATTTTTTGTTGTTGAGGGAGTTGTTTTGTTTTGTTTCCAGTTACATCAAATGACATTCAAATTTAGTATCACTGCCAAGAAAAGCTACCCTCGATACTTTTATGTCTCTATTATTGTTATGACTGTTTGTAAAGAGATAAGCAGAATTTCTCTTTTCAGGATTTAATGTATATGTGTGAGACATATATATTAATAAATATGTTAAAAGAATATTTGTGATATTTATGTATGAAAAGATATAAATACTAATGTTAAAAGGAATAAAATAAGTATTCAAAGTAATTTAGAAGAATGATTATTATATCTTGAAGGGATCTGGGAAGTTATTCAATGCATTTTAATAAAAAGCAATGAATTTATATATATATATATATATATATATATATATATAT
>VYZT01028355.1:0-15539 GCA_013400735.1 Pomatostomus ruficeps | reverse complement strand
ATATATATATATATTAGAGATCTTTTAGGTTTTGCTGGGGAAATTCAACAAGTGCCATAGTCTGATTTCTAAATATTATCCTTGGACTGACTGATTCAGTAAACCACAGGAGGAGAAAAGCAATACTGGGCATAGGTGGCCCAGTTATCCCTATGCCTGTGACACGATGTGATTTGAAAAATCTCAGCTACTCTTGCAGTGCTAGCCATTCTAATACCTCCCATTTATGTAACATCAACATGTCTCAAAGCACCAAGTAAATGTTCAAAGCAGACACCACCCTTTTGCAGATGGAAAACCTGCCACACAAAGGCTATGATTTACAAAGCAATTTGATGATACACACAGGAACAGAAATTATTTCTGGTCACTTGTGTTAGACAGGTGTGCACCATTTTATTTTTCTGTCAGCATTTTTTGACTCTCCACTTTTGTCCTGATATCACTTCCAATTTCCTCTTTATTTCTCAACATCCATCTTCTAAAAGGAGCTGAGCTCACTTATGATAGACGAGTGTTCTTTCTTCGCCATTTAACCATTCCTGTTCAGGAAGCTATCATTTTTCTCTTTTTTATTCCAAATTTTAGGTTTTTTCCTAGTGATTTTCATATTCTCTTACTAAAAACTCAGATGTAATCAGAAAATTAAGTGTAAATTATAAGACTCTTCAAAATTGTACTTACCAACAGGTAATGACGGGCTGGGTGTTTAGTGATGACAAGAAGAGAAAAAAAAAATAGTTAATACATAAAAACATAATTTCTTCAATAACAGAATTTGAAGTGATCATTGGTATTTCAAATGTATAGTTAATGACTTGCTTTTCTTCTGATATTTTCTTTTATTAATACATAATTAGAAAATTTGTAACTGATGTGATCAAGAATTTATTTTCCAGCAATCAAATGCTATGATGTGTTATTTTGGTATAATAAAGGATCTCAAATTAGTACAGGATCTCAAAATTCTGATGCAATTTAAAGCTTGAATTAATTGGAAACATTTATATTCAAACTTAAATATTATGGGCTTCTAAATTAGACACAGAGATTTAAATCCAAATATATATATTAATTAGAAATAAATTTCTAATTTTGGAGAAAGGAGAGGACTTTTCTACATGTTCTATCACCTTGCAAAGAACTCTTACAAGATCATATCCAGACTATAACTTAGAAATGTCATTTGTGCTATAATAAAGTCATAGTTCTTGTTCAAGTCTTCATCTCCTAAAATCTGAACTACTGCCAAATGCTTGGAAGAAAACCTCCTATGAAATTAGGTATCATAGAGACAGGAAAAATATCTATACATGTCTTAACAGCACAATGAAGGCCAAATGTAAGTACCTTGAAATGCATATTTTTAAATACTGTGTCTTAAAATAGATGCATTTTTAAACAGGTCCAGAGAGGCAATATTTCAGTATCTTGGTCTACCTTAGAAATGCTACCAACAGGGTTGAGGGAGCTGATCCTTACCCTTTTCCCAGTACTGGTGAAACACATCTGGACTGTTGGATCTAGTTCTGGGATCCTCAGTCTGAGCAAGAAATAGGCTGTTGTGAGTCCAGTGAGGGGCCAAGAATATGATCAAGGGGCTGGGGCATCTGGCTTATGAAGAGAGAGATGTTGATGACCTAGAATATTTAGCCTCAAAGTGGGAAGGGTTACGATGGTGGTAGGATCTTATGTGCCTAAATGCCTCATATAAGGAAGCCAAGAAGACAAAACCTCTTCTCAGTGCACTGGGTACAAAGTTAAAATCAGGCAATTCCATTTAAACATAAGAAAAGATATTTTTAATTTGGGGGTAGTCGAGCACTGGCACTGGTTGCCCAGAGAGAATGTGGAATTTCCATCCTTGGAGGTGTTAAAAGCCCAGCTGAGCACAGACCAGAGTAACCTTCTCTGGCTGAACGTGCTCTGAACAGGGGGATTGGATCAGATGATCTGCAGAGATGCCTTCCAGTCTCAACTATTCTGTGGCTCTGTGGTGTTTGGGTTACTTCAAATTGTATACCAAACTTGGTGTCATGTTATTTTGGTATTGACATTTGTTAGCTCATCTCTTGAGATGGTTTAAGCGTATTTTTTTAATATTGTTAAACACATAATTTTTATTTGTGTACTGTAACTGAATGCAATACAGTGATTATGCAGAGAAAAGAATAAGGGAAAGATGGAGAAAGAATCACAGTCAAGCTCATAATACATGGATCATATTGAGGCTGGGGAAAGAGATGAGGGAGAATTCCATTTCCAAGTTTAACACCTGCATTTTATTCAGGTAGATATACTCATGTAGCAAGACATTAGGAATCAAGAAGTAGTGGGGGGAAAAAAAGGCTGCAATGTGTGCTATAAAAAAGCATACAGTTGCACCATGCCATCGTATTGGCCCCAGCTGATGGGGTAGAAAGAGCAATAAATATTCCATGGAATTCTACGGTTTTGAAGGATATGATTAAGAAACAATGCAAAATGATTGAAGAAATTTAATACAAGAACCAGACAGACATGACATGTACACCATTGTTTATACTGTGACCTCATTACAAATTCATAATCCTTTAATTATTTCATATTCTTTTATATGCCATGTAGAAGCAGCAGTCAGTTTACGTTGTTTCATATGTTGGAATTTGTTCTTCAATACATTTTCAAAGCTATAGGCTTTTAAAAACATATATTTTCATAGAATCTGGTAAAATACATGTAAAATCTTTCTTAAGGTTCTATCAATTCAATGACTGTATACAGAACTGGAGATTTGTAAAAGAGAGAAAATATAATCTGAAATATTTAAATCTGCTTCATTATGATCCTTGGATAGACAGCAGTGAGAAATGAGTCATGATTTCCTCTTGAGTTACACGAGGGAGCTTTCTCCCAAGATCTGATATCCCAACTAATAAATTATATTGAATGGAAGTAATGTTTTATGAGCATTCCTATTCAGAAATTCAAAATAGCACAGTTTGTCTTCTGGAAGCTTATTTGCTGAAATATATTCTCAGAGTGTACATGGTCAATACAATTTTACAGAGAAGTGTAGAGTTCACTATCCATAAAATTTGTTCAGAACGGTTTAGGGGAAAGAGAAGACTGACCTTTTTTGGCCAGGGACACCAACACTGTTGAAAATATGTGTCAGCTCAGGGATTCCTTTTCAACCATCAAACAGCATCTATATCTAAACTGGAATTCAGGATCTTCTCCTGATGTCCATTCTTGGCTTGCAGGTCTGTATTGGGGAAAAGGGACTGAGGAGAAAAGAGTGGCAGATGTTTTTGTAGGAATAATCCAATTTCAGCACTTGACAGCACAGTTCTTGAAACTTGTGGCATGGAATGAAATAGAGGGATTGCTCTCATTAGAATTGACATAATTCAGTGCTCAGAAAAATGGCCATTGCTACTTAGCAGACAGTGAAGAACACTGAAAGCAAATCTGTAGCTAGCAAAGAATGCTAAAGCAGAGGGGGAACTGATACATGCTGCTGCAGAAAGTACAAAGGTTCGCTGTGTCACTGAGATGACTAAGAGCAGCACTAAGACCAACCTGAATGACTCCACCATCTGGCAAGGAGGTACCAGTCAAGAATACCTCTTCCTTATTTGTCAGTCAGCAGCCCATTGAGCTGTCAGTTCATATTGATCAGCTCATGAGGAAAATGATCTCATTTACTGCTGTGAGATACCTTTCTTGGATCTCACTACTAGTGCATTTAAATTGAATTTTAGGAAATATTCTGACAGAGAGAAACAAGTCCTTCTGCCAGTTATGTAGGAAGTCTGCAGTGTCACAGATGCTCAAACTCTAAGATCTGAAGCAGAGCTGGACACATTAGTAGAAACATTTATTTTTCTATATCTAAAAAAGTAAGATAGGGTTGGTGCTCAAGCAAATATTCCCTCAAAGACCTACTGAGCATGATGATGCTATGGCCATTGCTGCACTACTCCATATCGGCAGTGAGCTGAGATTTCTCAGTAGGTCTTTCAGGAGGAAAAAAGCTTGAAACCAAGAGGCATTTACATTTCACACCTGGAGCCAAATATTTCAGCTTTCAAACAGGTAACAGAAACCTTCCCTCCACCAGTATTTAAATTTATCACAATTGTTTGTTTGTTTGTTTGTTTGTTTGTTTGTTTATCACAACATAATGAAAGATGATCCTTTGCGGTGCTGAAAACAAACCTGTCTATGGGTTGCTACAGCCATTAGCTGAGAGAACTGAGAGGGAACTAAAGAGGAGTTAGGAGAGCTTTATTGGCTAAATCTTCATCTCACATTACAAAGAGATTTGGGACATACATACACAACCTAAATTCTTCCACTAGAGAATAAAAGTTTTGTAGATACCAAATGCAGCAGGATTAGACAGAGAGTGTATTTCTCACTTTTTTGAATTGTGAAAAGACTGAAAATCTGTTAAAATATTTTTTAATTGTCCACATTCCTACTCAACATTAATCTCTGGTAATGTCTCCATGTCTGCTCAATGAACTGAAGAGCTTGCAGAGAGCCATCACAAAAGGACTAAAAATATTGCAAAAAACCATTGATGAATTGAAAAATCTTGCTATGTTTTCAAGGAAAGAGGGATAATTTTAACAAAAAAAAGGCCTAAAGAGAAAAAGAAACACTAAAATTATCTGCATTTCTCATCAGATGAAAATCAATCAAAGATGGGTTTTTAATTTTTCTTTAACAGATAGAAAAGTGAGAGGATAACTCTTATGTAATAAGGTCTTGGCTTTGATTTTTTTATTTTGTCCTCAGAACCCAAACAGTTAGGACAGATTTTGCTGTATGTAAGAGTCCACTGGGATTTGCTTTAGACAACTTCTTTTTTAGCTAAAATTCTAGGGCTTTCAGTGAGGGGATATTCTTTATTAATTTTAGATTTTTATAAATTTCTTACTGTCCTAAGTAGATCTTAATACTTGGATTTCCTTTTTTTTTTTCTTTCTATTTTCCAGGAAGAGTTGGAATTCTGGCACCAGAAGCATCAGCAGGACCTAGGTTTCTTTGCTGTCCAGACGTGAACAGAGTTTAAACATGGATATTTCACAAGTGTATGCACATACACAAACAGACCTGCACTGAAGCACTGAATAGTTTGAGATCATTTCAATTAAGGTTAGTTCAGAGCTCATTGTTACATGCAATTTCACTAAGTGATAATTTAACACACTAAATTACCACTCTGTTCCTCATAGAAAGTGACACTTATGACCGCATAATAAAATACTTTATAGCCTGTTGTTCAGATTGATAATTCCACTTTGCCGTGGGAGGAGGAAGCCACAAGTCATTCCAGTGTGGCTGCCATTAGGGGATGTATTGCCTTCCCAGCCCATGTGCTGAGATTAAAAACGCTGACAGCCTCTCATCTGCAGATGGCAGAACCCTCAAAAGCTGTTGAACTGGCACTCAGTCAGTTGGCTTTTGATCTGGCTGTTCAGATACAAGAGCCTGTTTAAGCAGAAAAGAAAATAGGCTGTTCATGTTCAGTTAGTATAAAACTCTCTTCCAATGGGCCTTTCTGTCTTTATCTGTTCCTTCAGCTGCTTTTAATTAATGCTTTGAAGACACTGTGTATTTTGGATTTAAGGGCAGGAATAACTCTTTCTAACTGAGCTCCATGTGAAACATCTTGATGCTGTGCAGCAGCCCTGTTCTTCCCTAATGGAGTACCCACACAATAACTTATGACTAAATTTCTTGAAATAGGTACAGATTTTCTCATTTAACAAGGAATACAATCCCAATATATTTATGGTTGTTCGGAGAATCATGGTTTAATGTAGACTGAATGTACAGATAAATAAAAGGTTGTTTCACTGCTTGGTACAGAGCAGCCATTAAATTCAAGGGGTCATGGGAAAGCCCAGCAGCCTGTAATTTGCAGGGAACTATTGTGACCTTTAAGGATGAATCCCTAGGTCATATACATAAGCATTACTATTTTTTAATTCACTGTCCAGTACATGCATTGCAAAGCAGAGGTGAGCATAAAGCTCTTCTGCCATGAGGAAAACAAATTCCCCTGCTCTGCTCAGAGTTGTGGTATTATCTGTTTAAATAAGGTAGAGAAAACCAAAAGAAGTGCAACAGCATTCAAAACACAGAAAGGGAGAACTCACCAGAGAAAGCAGCAGCTCTCAGAGCACAGTGGGTGCAGGGGCTCCCCTGGGCCAGGAGCAGTGGGATCCTTCAGGGCAGAGTTTCTCAGATATGGATGGTCCCACTGTACCAGCCAGCAGCAGGGCAGCCAGGAGGCAGCAGGCAGTGCCAGCCCTGGGTTTCCCACACCTCCCCGGGCACTGGCCCTGCTGCAGTGGCACTTGAGGCAGGGGCTTGTGGCCCCTGGAGCTGACATGAGGAAGAGAGACATTAGAAAAACAATCCTTAAGAGGTGCAACAGAGAGTCTTCAGGACAGGAAATGGAATGGGTGTACAAGGGAGAGGTTTGAACTTTTACACCATGAAAAATCCCGTCCTAAGGAATTTAACATGGAAAAACGGTTTGCACTGAGAATATTGAAAAGAATAACAAAAAACTAAGGTAAAATAGCTTAGGGGAAACTGTTAAGGGTTGAAAGCTATGGTCCTTCACATTTCATTTTCCAAGTTAGCACTTAGTGAACAAATAATGGAATAAGTATTGTTGAGTAGTGCATCATCATGTCTTTGAATGAAGCACTTGTCTATGAGTGAAGTGTGTAGCTCAGAGAGTGAACTGACAGAATAAAAGTGTAAAGACTGATAAAATAATTTACTTGTTTCTTTGTTTTTTAAGGAAAATTGCTAAGGGGTTACCTCATTGTAGGAAAATGCAGTAATCCATGGTTTAATAAAAAAGCCCAAGAATATAAGCAAGCATTTCCCTTACTGTTAAAACTACTGTTATCCAAACACTTAAAGTAATCTCTGAGCTGTTTACAAATTTGTTAAAGGATTTATAGAGATCAATCAAAAGAACTTAAAATATTAGCAGATACCAAAACTGACAGTCGTAGAAATATTTTTACCTATTTTAAATATAAATTTTCTGGAAGATATTTACCTTTTGTGTGCAGTCTTAAGCTGCTTGTCAAACACAATGGCAGCAGACTTATTACAGTACATTACAAAGCAGTGTTGCTGTTGTACAGCAGCTGAAAACTCTGTATTGTACTCCATTGTGCTGCAGTGGAGTCGAACCGATTCACAAAGGACTGAACACACTGATGTATGCACAGAGACTAGTAGCTGGCTGACTTGTGCTGGGGTATGGGCAAGGGGAGCGTGGAAGCAGAGAAGAGTCATGCTGTCTGGAGTCTGGTGGACTCCATAAGAACTAGGTGTACTTCCCCCTCACTTTTGCCTCCAGCTCATTTAAGCTTTTGAGTAAGAATAACTGGAGAATGTGAAACCAAGAATTTACTCATCAAGATTGCTGATACAGAACTCAAGGATTCCTATGTATTTGGGGAATTTGTTCACAAATTTATTTCCTAATGTTCATATCATGGCTGCCTCTGGTAAGGACAGTCTCAGAGAACGCTCACCTCACCATGGCAGCTCCTCGAACATACAGTGTGTGAGATACACACAACTGTTTCTCATTGTGGGTTCCAGGACCTCAGTTTTCCATTTGTGAAAGTCAGAGACGTGGACAGAGTACACTGAGCCTTCCTTGCTGTGCAAATGTCTAAACTTCCTTCTTTCACAACAAAAACATAAAAGGCATGAATGCAACTGATCCATAGATAGGCATGAGTCTGATATAGGATCGGGGTGCTGAGATATGCAGAGACTTACTAACACTACTTGAATTACCAATTTGCAGAAAGTCTTTTGTAATGAAGAGAAGACCAAGTTATTAAGCAAAGTTAAATACAGGAACAGATTAGTGCAGTCTGTCTAACATTGCCTAAACACATGTAGAAGTCCAGTTTTAGCCCTTCATGTCTTTTACTGTTTCTTTGTAGCTTTTCATCTTTTTCTATGGGCCTGAATTTTGAGAGATACTTGGAAACATTTTATAGCTACTCCATTGTATGCAGTAGAGTAGTATTGTTTTGATATTATTTTGACCTTGTATCCAAATTCTGCTGCTTTTTAGAGTTCAATTTTAACTACTGAAAGGAATGAAGTGTGCAAAACACAGTGTGTGATCTCTTTAACTTCTTCTCCTACCTGAAGAGGACTATTCAAGAGTCTCCTTTCTCCCTCCAGGGAAAGCTGAACATCATCCTTTCAGCCTGCACTATGCTATTGTGATGTGAAGATTCTCAATTTGCTTATCATCTTCCTCTAAACAAGAAGATATTTTTCCATGTTCTGCTTCAAACACGGAACAGATTTTCAGTATGCTTGAGTATATTTGAGAAAATACCATTTCTCTTGAATCTTTGGCCTTCTTTTTACCGACATAAATAACTTGGAGGTTGTGCTTTGTCACTCTCTTTCATGCTAAGCAAATATATTAGTATTTAGTTTCCATTTAAAATTCTATTAGCTTTGAGTACAATGACTGTTGTTGCTGAGCTCACATTTTGTAAGCTCTGCTTCAACTTTTTTCCTCGCTGAACATATTAGGACTATATTAACCAATTACACTGCTGTGAAACCTAGATAGACGATCAGTTATTGGCTTCTCTAGGCCTACTTCTGCAAATTTCTATTTTAAAGCATTGATAAAACCCTAATTTCTTATCCTCTCTGTCCATAGACTTTTTTACTTCCTTTTTCCCCTTTGCAAATTCAGTGCATCCAGACTTACTAAAAAAAAAAAAAAAAAAAGAAAAAAAGTCCTCTCTTGGAGTGATTCCTGTAGAATGGAATTTTGTTATTGGTTTCAAATCCTCCCTTGCATATGTCACATTGTGGTTTTCTGTCAGACTTTTCCCGTTCTCAAATACCTCTCTTCTGAAATAACATCCATGATAAAATTGTCAATTAAAAATGTTCCTAAAAGAAACATCATGATAATTACTTACAGCAAACTTAATCATGTTTTCTACAGTAAAGTTGACCAGATTCATGCATCACACACATTATCCTAAATTTCCTCTGTCCTTCTAAAGACCAGATCATCTCCAGAATATTGTTTTAGATGGAGACAAGGAGTGGAAAAAAACCCCATCCAAACAAACTGACAAAAAGTACTCCAAAGAAATATAGAAGAATAAAGAAGTACAATTGTCTTTCCAGAGTTACTGTAGGCTGTTATGAAAGCTGAGTATATTCCAGAAGAAGTGGCCCAGTAAAGTTCAGTATTGCCGTCCTCCACATGAAATTGAAAGAAAGTCAAAGCAAATTTTTTAGAGGAAATAACATTTACCTATAGTTTAGCTATCCATAAATACCACCTAAAAAGCTGTGACCTTTTTTTTGTTTTTTTGGAGAGAAGGGACTGTGATAGAAAAATAATGTTAGTAATTTTCAGATATTTTTTTTTTCTAATGTATTATTTTTCTCCTATTATTCCATAAGTGTTTCTTAGAGAAATGAACACAGCCAGAGGGATATAAAAAGTAGTTATTGTGAAATCCCAAACCATTTCTAAAATACACTTGTGTTCAGTATGCTGCATAAGTAGAATACACTTTGGGGTAGTATAAAAGCTTTATTAGCTTTTTTAATGAGTTACATAATTCACTCATTGCTTCACCAGTTCAAACGGAAAAAAGGGAAAAAAACCCAAACAAAAACAGCTGTCCAAAGCTCATGATGAAAAATGCGTTACCCTGTTCTACTAAATTTTGTATTTTCTGATATACACTTAGATGCACACTTAGAAAGAAAATTAACATTGACAGATAACTGTAATTGGTTCAGGTATTCAGGAAGTACAGCTGTTCAGGAATAACTGCTTTTTCAATAATACATAAGTTTTTTCTCAAGTGTAGTTGTGCTTGTTAATGACAAACACAGCTCAAAATATCAAAATTTGTCAAAATAATTGGAAATTCTTTCACAACTGTTTTGCATCAATCAGTTCTCATTAAGACAATTTTCAAGTTTACTTGCAGAACAAAACTTCTTTGGAAGTAAGTCAATTTTCCATCACTATTTTAAAACATAGAGGAAGCTTTATATGTTACACTGAGAATTTTCACAGTATTATATTCTGTTAAATATTGAATGTTAATTTTCAATAAAGCCTAAAACAATTTAACAATACTGCATTAGCTTCCCTAATACAGATAAATTTCTGAGTGAAATAGAAGGATACTGACATTCAATAGTAATCCATTGGCAACACAGAAGAGAAAATGCAGACATATACCTTTGCTATACTTCCCTTACCTATTTTAAGAGTTCAAAGTTCTTAGATAACAGTTGAAGCTGGAGAATAGAATATTTATATTCTATGTTATAGTATCTTCAATGTCAGCTGATTTTTCACATTTAGTAATAATTACCTGAAATACAAAACTCTTGTTGCCTACAGATTTGCTAAATATAATTAATTTTCAATGGTGATCAGTAGAGCAGGAAATACTTGTTTACCTCCATGAATGCATGTCTGGAAAAGATTTAAACTTATGTAAGTAATAAATTTTAAACCCCACAGTGTGGTCTGCAACTCTCCAGAGTTCTGCCAGGACCACTTCCAGGCAGGGGATGGGAACTATATATATTTGTTTAGAGTGGGGGGAGAAAGAATATGGATTGCCTGGAAGTTGTGAAAAATTAGCTTTGTTCCTTTCAAGGAGCCCTTTCTTTCTGTGTCACAGGGGATCTTTGCACATGAATGCAACCTATCCCAAAAGTCTATATATAGGCCATCAAGTGCTTCATAAAGCGTTAGTCAAATATGTGAAAGTAATCAAGTAAAAGTCTAATCAAACAAGTTGATCTTAAGCAAATATTTTAAGTGGCCTTGGGTCTGAGTTCCCAAGCAGCCTGTGTGTTTGAGAGGTGGAGATGGCAAGGGGAATTAATAAGTATGGTGTGTGAACAGTTTCCTTTTTAAAATATAGCTAGACTTTGGAGCAGAAGAAACAAGGACTGAATGCAGAAACACCCCAGAGATGACTCAATTAGACTTGAACTAACAGAAAAAAAAAAAAGAAGACATAAAGTAACACTCTACCTTTTTGGAGAAGTACGGAGCACACAGAACAACGCAGTAAGATCTTGTCTGCACAAGGTAGCTGGTAAATGGAACAACTAAAACAAAGGATGTTAAAAAAACCCCTTTTTGTAAAGAAACTGTGAGCATATGCTCCACTCTTTCATGGAATGAAAAGCAAATGTAATCCCTGTTTGGGAGGTTTATTAGCCTTGGTGTATTGCACATGGAGTTGCAGTGTGTGTCTTGTGTTCTTTCAAAATTAATTTTGAAAATAGCAGAAGCAAAACTAATCAAACACTTGTTTCCTCACAGCTTTATTTCTTAGCTTCTGCATGTAGCCAATTCTTAGTAGATGTCAGAGTAATATTAGTCTGGGGCACAGAATGTGAAATTTTGATTTAGTAATGGTCTCTTCATTAGTTCAAATATTAAAAAGAAAATAAAATCCCTAGACCTGTCCTCTTAAGGGATAGAGCACGTCTTATTTGTTTCATGCAAGCTTTGGGGGAACTGGAAAGCTCTGAAATCAACTGAGAAAGAGTGGTATCTTTTTACATAATGGAAGATACACTGACTAGAACTTCAGCCATTATTGTATTAGTTGGTGCCAGTAACGATTTCCACTACCAGTATGGCGGACTGTCCACCTGAGAAACAGATGAAATCACGAGCTATCTGATATAAAGCAAATTGCATGAGTCTGGTAGCCATTTTCAAACAGTGCTATGAGAAAATGAGAGACAGGAAAGAAGATAGGCTTATTCGCAGGTGACAAAACTGTACTTGTATCTGCTTTGTCTAGCAGCTGTTCTAGGGGTTCTGTGTATGTCACAGGAAAATGTGCACTTCCAGAATGTTGTGTACATCAATGAGGTCCCAAATTCTCATTATTTCTTTGTGTCTCTGACACTGCTGAGAAACCTAATGATGCTGAAAATTCAAAAGACTGAGAAAGAGAGGGAGGGAGGATATTCATATCTGAAAGCAAAGCTTGTAATTGTTGAAAGAATGCAAGGGAATCTTTTTATTCTTTTGGTTTTGACCTTTAAATAGTCATTTCTCTCATCTGTATTGCTGTCCTCCATCTGGAAGATAGCAATATAAACACAAGAAAAAAGTTTAGGTAGAATATTTCTTGCAATAAGAAATAATAAGGCACTCAGGCCTTATAAATTTCTACATTCTATCATCCATCCTGGATATTCTAGTACAAAACATATTTAAAAATTGAAGGAAATCTAACATCTTCAGACATAACAGGGTTGCTTTTTTGCCTCAAACATGACTTGTTTCATTTGTCACACTCAAAATAATAATAATAATCTACTCCTACTATCAATATATTTGAATTCAACATTATTATCCTAGAAAAGTGGGTGTCTAATTCAGATAGAGGATCAATACTAGCCAAGGACGTAATTTAAATTTAATAGACTGATTTGCTTTGTGTAGCAACAGAAATCTTGTGAATGTATTCAGGGCAAGTCAATGATGAAGATTTATTGGCCCTAAAACCTATTTTGGTATTTGTATCCATCCAGTTAATATATTACCTGTATCTGGTAAAAATAAGTCAAATCTTGAATATTTACTAACAATAACCCACGTTCAGCCAATTATTGCAGGTAAATTCATATAGCAACTTAACTATTAAAGTTCAAGAAGGCTCTAATCTGTTTACAGAGAGAATTGAAAGAAAAAAGCCAACAAAAGAAATCAAATCTTTTCAACTTCATTATCTAATTTGCCAATATCAGTGTTTCCTTAGTGTTCTCTTCAGTTTAGAGTTCTTAGCTATAAATCTAGTCTTTCCAGACACTCTATTAACTGTTATAACCTGAAGTGCAGCCTGCAATTCTAACTATATAGAAGTTTCACACAGATAAAATTAAACTCTCATGCTAGCATTGTATAGGATGCAGGCTTGAGGATTCCTCAGAAACACGGATCTCTGGCCCAACAGAATGGGATGCCACCAGAAGCTGACATTTCTGGGTCAGCACAGCACCCACCTGCCACAACAGTAACACCTGGGGTTGGACCTTCTCCTCCCTCCTGCAGGGAATGCATGTTATTTACCTGTGGTTCTCAGCTACAAGATTTCTTAGGGTTTTTTTTTTTTTTTTTAATGTGGCTGTAAGAACACCAATCTGTCCTTTTTCCTATTTTACTACCACGCAAACTGTTTCTAGATGCAAAAAGATACTAATTTCTTTTAACATAAATTCTGATGACAGCCCTTCTACTAATTACATTTTGCAGTATATTTCAGATACAGTATTAAAAACATGATATTCAGAAGTTCATTATCATCTCTAATGTTTTAGTAAACCAAAACTCGTTTAGAAATAATGATCTTGCATCTACTACAGTAATATTCTTGATATTCTGAAAATGCATCATTACTTACTAATTTGTCAGAGAAGTTATAAGGTTTTAAAAAATAAAAGAGGAATTAATGAAGTCACAAAATCATGTAAACTATTTAATAAGTTGTTCTTCAGGGATTTTTGCATTGCTCAGCAACTTTGAAAATTTCCTGTAAAATTTTTAAGATTTATATAAATGACTATGACATTAATGCATTAACAACATACAAACACATTTGTATATTATAAAACTCCAACTATTTTAGTCCCATGTTACATGGTCTGCATAAGACTTTTTGAGTTAAGATAGAGGAAAAATGAAGTTCATATAATTTAGCAACAGATTACTGCTGTTGGGGAAAAAAGTGACAAAAAAAGACATCTGTCATGGGGAAGCATAAGCACATTCTGTTTCACTGGGTAACAAAGAAATCAGAATTGTAGAAATGATGGAGATTAGGTAGATAGAGGAGAGTGTGTGAGGTGAGGAATCATGGAAAAGATTGATTATATAACAGCATTACAGAAAATAAAAAATCCTAAAATTGCCCTGGATTTTTTTTCTTTGGAAAAGGAAAACCACTTCTCCATTGTATTTTTTGTATGCAGTCCTCCAGCAACTGCCAGTGAAGTCATATTGAAAACCAGAATACCTTAAAGAACTCTTGGTGACCTAGAGAGGAAAGTCATGTTTCACAAAGAATGATAACTGAAGCAATTTCAATAACAGTCTCAGAAATGTCTATGTGTGACTATGGTTACTCCAAGGAGACTATGGTATTTCAGTATGCATTAAAATTCTGAGGGAATTATATGTCAGTTTTACTCATTTTAGATAGAAAAAGGTTTTACCTATTACACACACAGAACTTTAGTTCAGGTCTTGCATTAGAGGCCATCTTGCAAAAAATGGGTGATATTTTCAGAATTTACTTCAGACATAGTACTGGTAACAACATGAAGCCTTTACCTTTATTTTTTCATCTTCTTTCTATTAATTTAATGTTTAATTATATCAGCAATGAGGTTTATGTTCACATAATATACGTTCTCACCGTGTTTTATAGATTTATTTATATGTATATGTGATTTTATATATTTGTTAACATGTCTTAATATTTAAATGTTTTCATATTTTTTCAGGACCAAATCTCAGGCTGCATTCTGCAGAATATTGTCAAGAAGTGGGCTCCCTCTTTCTGCTTCTGAGGAAATGGGATAGAGATGCAATGGGATACAAGAGGAGCTGTAAGCTTAGTGCTGCTTACCAGGCAATTGTCACCGAGAATAGCTAAAACAAAGAAGAGGTCTAAAAAGACATAACAGCAAAAGCAATTTTGGGGGGAAACATCCTAAAGTTTTTGCCAAAGGCTGCCACTATACAAAACTCTCAGCCTTTGTGGATAAAACCTGAAATTGCACTTCGCACACCCACAGGTGAGGATCCAGACTACCAAATGAAGATGCTCTTCAGCTGCATCGGTGATGTTAAGTCCTGAAAAAATATGGGCACATTGTGACATTTGGTTTGATTCAGTTTGGAGTGAAAATACTGACAAGATGCACCTTTTTCAGAAACAAAAACCAAAACAGCTGTTTTATTTTACAGCTTTCAGTAATGCCATAAAACTAATATATGCATTGTCTTATCATTGCTAAGATTGAGGATATTTTGGGGGGATATAATGAACAATGACAACAGAACCCTGACATTGCTGTGAAGATCACTGTTTTGCAGGGGTCTAGCAAAGGGGAAGGAATGGGGAGAAGAAGAAAGAAATCAGGTAAGCAATTTCCATTTCCAAGTATCCAGCAGAAGGAAGAGAATTGGGAACACAGCTTTTCCTTAGGATTCACTAGGATGTTGAAATAAGGGTGTTGTCTTCTTTAAGTTCACTTTCCTGAACATTAAGTGGTCTGGAAATTGTGAAGGATTTGTCTGGTGGTTGGGTTTTTTCCTTTTTTTGCCAACTAGAGAGTGAGGCTGAAGCAGTTGCTGTGGAGAAATAGAAATAGTAAGTTAAACTCTAATTAAAGCATCCAAATTGGTGGGTTGGGATTCAAGCAAGAAATCAGTTTTGAGACAATTA